>JASDQU011443190.1:0-14781 GCA_032191745.1 Picea mariana | reverse complement strand
TTTAGTTTTTGTTTTTATGCTCATGTTGTTATTTAGTTCTTGCTTAATTCTTGTTAATAGCTTTATTGTTTTCTTTCTAACCTTTTGCATTGCAGCTGTCATGACTAGAAGAGCCCAACTAGGCATGTAAGTGCTCACTTTTTGCTCACACATTGACGAAAAGAGCACGAACACCTAGCACCATGTATTAAAATCAATTAGTTTAGGACTGTACATAAATAAGCTCCTTGGAGCATGTGTGTTTTGTTTTGTTTTATTTATCGGCCTGTATTTTTCAGCAGGATGTTTTGGGGCTCGACTCCATAGCCCAATGCTTAAGGTGACTAGAACTACTTGTTCTTGGCAGCTCGTAGGGAGCATGCCATCCCCCATGGAGCCAAATGTTATCACCAATACTTGTCACGGGCAAAAGAGTATCCAGGTCCGTGGCCTACGCAAGAAGAATCCAAGCGCATCACGCAGAAAAGTTCATTTCGGGCTTAAAATACAAGTAGGTGGGCAGCTTCAGTGTTCAACGACATAGATCCATTAAGCAGACTGGATCGACGACCATCGGGCAATCACGATCATAGAGTTACACAAGGAATAACATCAGGTAGAGTTGCAATTTCGCGAGTCATATAGGTCAAAGGGAAGAGTTACGAGGATTCGTGAAGCATGAAATCGTGAAATGATCTGAGCCATCCTTCTTAGTAGGACGCGTGGCACATGATTAAGCATTTCGTGATTTCACGGATCAGAGTAGTCAAGGAGAAAAATCATTAGATCTTGCAAAATGCAAAATCGTGAAAAGATCACAGTCGTTGATCAAGGGAGAGATCTGGACCATTGGGTCATCTTTTCACAATTTCGTGAGTCAGGAAAGTAGGAGGGTGAGTCCTGAAAACTCACGACATGCGAAATCGCGAAATAATATTAACCATCTGATCAAAGGGGACACATGGCATAGGATCCGAGCTACAGAGAAAGTCTTTCGGGAAAGCTGAGATGAGAAGTGTCGACGGCCCGAGGTCCCAAAACGTTGATAAAATTTGGGCCATCTATTTCAGAAGGGCACGTGTCAGCTGATCTGAGTATCGCGATTTCGCCACTCGGGGTTTTGAGCATGGAGCACCTCGCGAGTTCACAAAATCGCGATGCACCTGAGAGTTGGGCTCATGGTCATAACCTGTGATCATATGGGATCAAAGTCATAAAGAAGGGGAATGCGCCTGTCGAGCAATGAGCGATTGAGATTTTTCGAGCAAATGATCATGGCTGTCAAGTTCAACTAAAATATGGGGTCGATCCAGATGGGTCATTTTCGCGATTTCGAGCATCGGGATTTTTGAATCAAGGGGAGTGAAAACTCCTGAAATGAGAAGCCCCAAAATTTTATAGGGGATATGCGCAGGGTCATGGCCCGAGGTCGCGTGGAGTGATGGATAAGAGTTTTGCCAAGAGCTGAAAGCCCTCATTTGGGTTTCATTAGATGGTCTGCATGGTTTTGAAATGCCGGGCTTGACTTGGAGGAGTCACGAACGTCTCCTGGAGCATTCATGGGTGTCAGGATCCGTCTCGATCCTGATGCAGTGAGTTAATGGAAATTGGGAGAGGTAGTTGAAACCTCATTTCATCCCGTAAATGAACAACATGGGAACAACCGACCGTGGAGGTAGGCTGTCAATTCAAGGTCCCCCTGTCAATGGTTTTCCTGCAAAGCCCATACTGTCTAAAATTTGTTTCTGACAGAAGAATGCAAGTGTAGTCAGGCAGAAGAAAACAAAGATGCCAAGCATTGAATGTAATGTCCAGAGCATGTTTCTGAAGGGGGCAGTTGCTCTGAGTATATATACTCAGTTTTTGTTTTTTTGTAAGGGTTGATGGTTGAGCGAAGCTCCCGATTGTAAATTTTTAGTAAATCCTCTGGTTTTCTAGTTATGTATATGTATTTGAGACTTCTTGTTTAATGAAAGTCATATTCTTTTCATATCTCTGTAAATAGTTGTGTTAGAACACTCGGGCATGGATGATCTAGTTGAGGGTAGTTATGTTTTTGTGATGTAGGTTTGATCACATGAACATCGCCACCAGTTTTAATCAGTCTTTGTCTTGTGTTTCCCCAACGCTGAATGACTCGGGCATGGATGATCTAGTCGGGTTATTGTTATTGAATTGTGATGTATGTTTGATCTCAGTTTAGTGATAATTTCATTCAGTTCCTCAAAACTCTGAACCAAGAGGATCTTGTCTTCTGATTTTTTCCTCTTTAAGCTGATAGAAGATCGGATGTCCATAACAGACCTCTTCACTCTCCTCAAGTTCTTCCCCATACTCACCCTTATTTCAACCTACTGACTGAAGTTAGATCGAGACCTCATTTTCTGAGTTAAAACGACATAATCTTGAGGTTGCATCCATTAGACCACCCTTAAATTTATTCCTTGTGACATATAAACTGATGGGTACTGGGCTTACCTCTACCACAATCCAGAGGTGACTTCTAGTGCTAACACCTAGCCTTAGAAAAATCAACCTTGATCTTGAATTACAAATGATAGCAACGAGTAAAAAACCTTACCAATCCAATAGGAACAAGATAAACCATAAGATGTCAAGATAAACCACCAAAGTAGCAAGAGAATGACCTCCAAGAGCTAGTGCATCATCATCATCAACTCCATAACCAAATAAATACCATATCATAGCACAAGATAACAAAAAACCTCAAGGGTAGAGAAAATTTTAGTCCAAAGCTTCTCACAATGGGAGAGTTATGATTTCAAAATGAGATCTTATGATCTCTATTTATTCAAAATGTCATTCACATAGTTTGTCTACATTAGCAAGGGTAAAACATAAGATAAGGGCTCTACAACCTTTATATTTCCCCTTGTAGCAAAATAATATTAAACAATTCACTTAAAATTCACTTTTACACAAAAGAAACCCTAGCATAAGGTGACATCATCTCTTTAGGGGGCATTTTGGCACTTTGAAGAAGTCATTGGGGTAGTAGATGCATGATAGGCCTCCAAAGGCCACTTGTCACTCATCCAAGTCTTCTCTTGATGGTATTAAACCTTCCTTCCTTCAAAATGTGCCACATGTCATCAAGCAACACCTTCACCACCAAACCCTATACCTCTTAGTGACGTCAAGCTTCGAAAAGTGATGTTTTTCCTCTCCTAGGAAAAACGTTTGGCATGTAAGGGCTAGGTCATGTCATCCATAATTTCTTCTAGGCATCCAAAGGTACATCTTTTTCATCTAGCATGTAGGCCCTTGGCATCCAAACTGTGGGCTTCAAGCCCCATGGAAGCCCAAGCTAGGCTTGTTCTTCCAAAATTGTCCACCAACTAGGTCCTACAAAGACATATAAGCACACCCTCCAAGGATATCAATTCAAAATATCATGGTGAGTAAATCAAATCAATAAATGAGCCACCTAAGCATGTGCATCAAATATTAACTGGTCAAACAAGTAAGTGCTTAAATACATTATGCAACTTTCCAAGCTTTGATATGGGAGGGTTGATGAGGTGTCCTATTGGGTAGATCTTTCCCTAGGTCAAGGAGTGTTTCCAAAGTGATCCCTCTCTAATCCATGTGAAGTAGATGAAGTGGTTATGGATCAATACTCACTGGGCATGGGGTCCATGACATACAAGGGGTTGTAGTGTATCCTTCATGGGTGCCTTTGTAGAGTGTGTGTGGCACCTTCGTTTGCAATGCATTTTTTCCAAGCCCATCCTCTTGCCAGTCTTTGTTTACTTAATGTTTTAAGGAATGACTTGAAGGACACTATCCTAGCGTGGTGTCTAGATAATGACAGTGTCACTCACAAATACCTTGAGAAAATGAGAAGGATGGCTCATGATGAGACTCCCTTTCCCTTAGTTGTGTAACTGAGAGCCACTACCCTAGCTTGGTGTCCAGATGATGGTAATTACATACCATTAGATACCTGTGATCATGATAGGTCAGCTCGTGATGAGACCTCTTATCCTCCAACTAACCCCCTACGCATTCACTACCATTTATTCTTGTGGGTCCCCCTTTTCTTATAGAGAATCATTTCCTTGCTTTCTCGGGGATCCCTGGGTGAAACATATGGAAGGTTTGTATATAGGCTCTTACCCTTTTAGCCAACAACAATCCCTCTGGGCCTTCAACCCCTTCTTCTCATGGAATGAGGGACAATCCCTTCTTGGGTCATGTAACACCCCTGTTTTCCCCAATTTGTAATTAATCATAGAATAGGAATTACCATGCTAATGCATGAGGAAAATGTAAATGTATTATTGTTTGAGTTGCCAATAACTGACTGTGGGGGTGAAGCCTTGAAAGTACTGGCCATGATGTCACTAGAGGAAGAATGTGAAAACCATACAAGAGGGTTCATATATCAAATAACCCCAAATATTCATGATAAGGATGACAAACCTCCTTCAAATCCCAAGGAAAGGAAAGCAGTCAATGAAGAAAGGATGGTGGTTGAATCACCAACCACCCTCATGAATGGAAACATGGGCTGTTAGCTCGAAGTACTACAGGGACCTGCAGACCTAAGTTTCCTTCTGACAGAAGGAATAGGATAGGTCGACGAAACTGTCCAAGGTAAGAGGGACACATAGGAGAGGAGAAGGACACACGAGACGAGAACAGGAGCTCGCAAGGGAGAGGCATGAAGATCTCCAGTAGATCATGAACAGAAGGCCATGAGCTTGATTCCGAAGAGCATCTGAGAAACCAAGCCGAGGCCACAAACAAGTGAGAAGACTCTGAGTTGCAGAAAATAGGACCCGAACAGAAGTTGAAATAGAGAGAGAACCCTCGAGAAGAGTGAGAGTTCCTTGGTGATATCATGGCTTAGCATGGGGGTGGCCAGAGTGCTAATATTGAATGCCTTTGAGCCTATGGTCGGGTGGAAGGATGAACACCCACATTCAATTGGTTGGAGGCAACCTGTAATAGATAAGTGATTTCTTACTTTGTGTAATTTAGTTGTAACTGGGCATGAATTTGGTTATATGGTGTATGTTTCAGGAGTTGTGCTTGATTTCTGAATGGATATACTGTGTCTCTTTCCTTACTTCTTGGTTGAATAATTAGGCTAGTAAGAGATTATATGGATAAGACATGATTGGTACTTGTAAATATTTGTGTCCTGAGGTGGCTTGAGTTAGAGCCATGAACTGTGAGTTCGTCGATCTTAGGCATAGTCTCATGTACACATGCCGACCTTCCTAGTTGTCTAGAGTCTCTTGGAGGACAATTATGTTAAGCTCAAGAGAGGTAGTGTAGTTATGCACAGGCTCCCTACAAGGCAAGTACAGACCAAGACTCACTCAAGTCCTAGACTTGACGAATGAGCGCAAGGGGTGTGTGGAAGACTCTTATAATAGTCAAGCCCAGGAGAAAGAGTGAAAAACTATTAATTCCTTCATAGCTGAGAAAGCTCAGGAGGGACAACACTTTTCTTAAGTGCTGGCGAGACCCAATAGTCGGCTTGTAGTAGAAGATTGAAGGCTGAGACCTTTGAAGCATCAGAATCTTCTGAGATCGGGAAGAAAGCCAAAGCTCAGGAGGAAGAGAAACAATAGCCCTTAGATCAACTGTAGAGTGTGGATCTGGACCATTGAAATCCTACGTCCAGGCACACAGGATAGCGCACAAGAGGAGAGGATCTGAACGGATGGTATAGAACCGTCAATTTTTGGAGCGGGGACCGACAGTCATTGGATCCGGAGATAGGCGCATGAAAGAAGTCCTGAAATCACTTCAACCATTGGATTGTTGGAGGATAGGTGGCGAACATCCGGAAGCCACTAGGGTTTTGGAACTTAGGCATATAAGGGTGGTGAAGAATGGGGATTCGTAATCACGAAAATCGTGAGGGTTATTCTAGATCGTTGGATCCAGGGTGACACATGGCAGAGATCTAACCCATCGAAGTTTCGACATCCAGGATACCTAAAGGCAAATCTCTTGTACTCACCAATCCCGAAATTTCGACTTCCGAAACCCCAAAATGGCATAGCGTGTCTAGAGTTTGGATGTTTCGGCACCCGGGAAACCCAAGGGTCAGTTCCCTTGTACTTGTCAATCGTGAAGTCCTGACTTGCGAAACCTTGAAATGAGCTTAGCGATGAATACAGGCTTAGGAGTTTTGGCTCCCGAGAAACCTAAGTGCGAGATCTCCTATCTGCACATATCGCGAAACCCCGACTTGCAAAACCCTGAAATAATAATAGTGCGGATAAGTCTTGATGTCCCAATATTTCAGCACTTGGGATATCTAGAGGCAAGTCCCTGGTACATGCCAGTCCCAAATTCTTGACTTTTGAAATCACGATATGGCTTAGTGTGTGTATATTTGGTTTTCGGTGTTTCGGCACCCGAAAAACTAAAGGGTATGAACCCCCCGTCCTCTTCTACCATGAAAACCTGGTACACGAGACTCCGAAAGGTGGAATGCCAGGTCTTAATTCGAGGCATTGTTAGATGTGACAAGCTGTTGGTTCCTTTCGGATTTCGGCACTTCGAGAGACCAGAGAGCAAGGGAACACATGCATCGCGATTTCTTGAATTGCAAAAGCCAGAACCACCTCTCCGGTAAGGCCGATGGTCATAGCCAACGACCACATGGGTAAGGATAAGGGATGGTAGGGTCTGCATCAGGCTCCATAGGAACTTGAGGATTCTCTTCCTCGAGGAAAAGAATGAAAAAGCCAAAAAATATTAGTTCCCATAGTGGGTGTGTGACAAATAGGTATCAGAGCATGGTTATAACACTGGGCCTGCTTGGGCTCATGTACGATCCGCATAAGGAGATGTTGTTATTTGCATTTACTCCTTGAGGAGAAGGGCTACAGATTGAACCTGTGATTTTGGGATTTCTTGTTGAGTTCCAACAACGGAATTATATTGTTCCTTTGTCAAAATGATAACTACTCTTATAGGAGTAGGAATGCACTGATTAGTATTACTGATAAGACCTGACTGTGAATAAGAGGTGGAATAAATTTTTCTATGAAGCTGCACTAGCTAGAAAAGGGACATGAACTGAGTTGTTCTGTTATAGTGTGACGATGGCTACCTACTAAAGTAGGTAGAGTCTCTTGCAATTGAGATGGTTGGTTAGGTAAGAATTAAGATCCAAATGAAGAACTCCTTCATGATTTGGTAAATCTGGTAAGGACTGGTAGGATCCTTAGGAAGTTATGATTACTGCATTATTAAAAGACTAAACTCTGAGCTTATCACTCCTCATGATTGAGAGGACTGATGAAAATATGTAGGGTCAGATTACCTGACCTATAATGGTTAGGATCAACAACAAGGATAATCTGTTTGAGCAAGATTAAGAGGATTCCTTTGGGACTGTTGCTAATTCCCAAGAGTGACCCTTGTTGGTTGTTCCCATAAAGAGAGGGTAGAATTCATATGAGTTATGACTATGAGATTAGTCCTGTAAGTAACTTAAAAGCTCAGAAGAGATAGCAGGAGAAATCCTTCAGAAAATATTTTTGAAGATTGGATAAGATCGAGAGTCAAGATCCATTCAGAAAGAACCGAAATGTTTCAAATTGTTCAATCTCAGTGAAGTAGCGCACTGGTTAGTTGCGAGGAGATACCGAAATTTCTCAATTTTGGATACTGAGAGTCTAAGAGGTAAGAGTTTGGGAGACTAGAGGTCCCAAGCCATGAAGTCCCGAAAGCGTCGGGACCATTCATCGCTAGAGGACAAGTAGTGGAGGATTGAGGTTTCGGAAAAATCCCTGAAGGGAGCCATTTCGACACTCCTAGTACTGGGGATGCGAAGGGAAAGAGTTCAGAACTCTTAACCCCCCCCCAAAAAAAAATGAAAAAGGATCAAGTTTGTAGGATGCGGATTGGATCGTGGCCGTTGATCTCTTAATAGTGGCACGTCGGTATTTCGGGTACCGGGAAGTCAAAGGAGCAAGGACTGGGCAACCCTTGTATCGCGGGATCGCGAAACATGAAATCCCGAAGGCGATGAAGGGACACGATAGGAAGCCGATATTCTGGCATACCAGGATTTGGTATTTCAGAAGTCCTGGAGATGAGGAATCCAGATTCTCGGGGATGAAAACCCTGAAGTCGCAACAACGCGACATAAAGAGGAGTGGGGCTACGGTCATATCGGGATATTGGGAATCAATATTTTGGGAATCCCGTAGACGCGAAGTTAGAACGCTTGACATCGGGAGTTCTGAAGTCGCGAAATGCGACGAACCGGGGAGACACCTCCTTGGAGGAGAAAGCCGGGGAGTGACATTTCGGCATTTCGGAGGTCGACATTTCGACCTAACGGGTTTCGGGGAATCAAGGAACTAGAGTTCCTTGCAATAGAAATCCCTAAATCCCAAAATGCGAAGCACCTTTTAGTTTGGATCTTGGTCACCACCAGTGGTCACGTGAGGAGAAGGCGTGAACCAATATGATGAATACTTAGCTGTGTTCAATTGTACTTGAGTGCATGAGGATAATGCATTGTGAAGCTTCATAATAGGAAGCCTGATATTAATATCGGTAAGGTATGAATGATATTAAATGTGCAAGTAATGCACATGTATGATGTAAAAGTATAAGTATACTAGAGGTCCAATATGATTGCCCTGATGAGTGAAACATGAGGCAAGAATTACACTTGCCAAAATTGAATGAATACCATGGATACATGGTTGACTCCGTTCTGAAGAATCGTGAAGGTTCCTTCTTGAATGATAGCTTAAGGGGAATGTACTCCATTCCCCCAGGAAAAGCCAGTGCAATTAAATGAAAGAGTAAATGAGTGAGGATGCTCTAATGTCATGGTAAGAGGCAAATGTTTATGCCTTTGAAGATCACATGAGAAGGACTGTGAACAAGCCTGAGATGTCTGATTTTAAAAATGGAAATGTATGTAGGCTATAAAATATACCTACAATAGCTACTTGTAGGCTTAGGATTATGAAAGTGGTTAAGTACATCATAGATGTAAGTTAACAAAGATGCATGTTTATATTCCTTAAGGGGAATATTTGGTAGACCACTAAAAGGATGACTCAAGGTTAAGGCCATCACAAGTGGTGATGGATCTGCAACAAGGAAGTTGCATGCTGAAGGAGTTCCCGGTGGAGGAACTGTACAAGGTCTCTGTAACACCCTGTTTCCCCCAGTCTGTAAAAATAACTATATTGGCCAAGTATTGTGGCAAACTCAGAAATGTGAATGTGTGATGTGAATGGACCTTGTGAAAAAGGTCGATGAATGTAAATAATATTATGAATATATATATTGCAGGACTGCTGAGAGGGGGATGTGCTGAAAAAGAGACCACGATCACTGAAGAAAGGTGGTGGAAGGCACCTGGAATGGTGGCGTTAACTTCCACCGAAACCAATACCGTATTTGGACTTCACTGGCCCGGAGAACCAAGAGCGGCTCGTTGGCCCCAAATTAAATCACTCGCCAGGTTGGTAGGTAAATGGATCCTCATGAGTGATGAGGGATGGGGGTGACCTGCCCATCCGTAGAGTCCTCATACCTGACCACCATGAGGAAGATCATGCCACACACAACCTCGCCGAAAAGAGAAAAGGCAGGAAGAGTGTGCGATCAAGGGGCAAACGCGAGGGAAAGAGGAATAGAGATTGAAAGAACTCTGGAAAAACTACAGAGTGAGTGATAGCAGAGAAGAAGGAGAGTAACCTTCGTTCTCGGTCACTGGTGAATAGAGACTCAGTCTCGCAACATCATGGTCTCAGCTCGGGGGTGGTTAGTGGTAAATCCATTTGGAATCACTAAGCCTACGGTTGGGTGGAAACGAGCACCCCTCTCAGTAGTTTCAAACACACCTGTTGTTATTTTTGATAAGTGTTTTATATCTTGCATCTTGAAATGTATATTCTGACATTTATGCTCATAGTCTGTGCAATTATGAATGGTTTCAGTATAAGACTGTTTGTGTGGTGTTTTGACCAGAAATGGTGGTTGCATGCTTATAATGGAAAGATTACGTATGGATTATGTTTATAAATATCTAAATGTATGTATACCGATCTAATTCAAACTTCAAGTCTGTTCTCAGGAAATCTATACCCTTATCCGTCTCAGGTAATACCTTGGATAGATCTCCCCATAGAGACACCCTTCTTAGAAAGCTTACCAAGAACCTGAAAAAGGATTTGATGGCGCAAGTCTCAGTAATCATGCACGAGGAGGGATGGTCCTCTTAAAACCCCAAAACCCTGAATTGTGAAATCCCGAAACGGCAGTGTGTGGATAAGTATCGATTGACAGACGAGATCCTGTCAGAATATTTGAGGGAAGTCATGACTGTTAGATTGGAGGAAGAAACGAGGGCATTAATGCCTCAACCCCTTTCCTTTTATCTTCGTAAGTAGCAAAGAAATCGGGACCATATATCCCCAGGGTTAGTGGGAGTATCTAGACCATCCATTTATAGGACACATGGCTACTGGTAAGCGTTTCGGTGTTTCGGTATCTAGGAAGACAAAGGGGAAGAACCCTGATCATCGTGAGTCATGAAACCCCGATAACCGAAACCCCAAAATAGTTTAAGGAGTGGATGAGATAGGATAGTTCGACATTTCGATACTCGGGATACCTAAGTGCGAGTCCCTTTATACTCGCAAGTCCCGAATCTCCGGTCCATGAAATTTCGATGGGAGAAACCCTGAAATAGATGAGTAGGTTTAGGAGTCAATATTTCGGAGTTTCGGCTCTCGGAAGGTCTAGGCGTGAGATCTCCTATCTGGGCACATCGCGAAATCCTGAAATGATAATAGGATGGAGTAGCTATGAGTTTTTGGTGTTTCGGCTCCTGGGAAAACCTAGGAGTGAGACTTCTTGTCATTACCCATCGCGAAATCTCGAAGTATGAGATCTGGAAAAGGTCTAGCATGGGTAAGCCTTGGTGTTTCGGTGTTTTGGCAACCGGGAAACCCAAGGGTCAGTCTTCTTGTACACGTCAATTCTGAAATCCCGATGGCTGAAGTCCTGAAAGAATAATACACGGATAGGTTAAGAGACTTCAGCACTTCGAAAATCAGAATGCTCAAGGGCGTATTCCCTTGTACTCGCATCTCCCGAACTCCCGACTTGCGAAGTCCCGAAATGGCTTAACACGGATGGTATTTGGTGTGTCGGTGTTTCGGAACCCAGGATACCTGACGGTAAGTTTGCTTATGCTCACCAGTCCCAAAAACCCGGTAAACGAATTCCCAGAATGGACTGAGTGACACATATATACAACTATACATATGTTGAGGTTTTAGAGTTTCTACTCCTGGGAAACCTAAGTGCGAGACCTCTTGTCGTCGCATATCCCGAATTCCTGATGGAAGAAATCCAGAAACAGGGAAGTATGTTTAGATTTAGTAATTCAGAGTTCGGCTCCCGGAAGACCCTGATGTGAGACCTTCTGTCATCACATCTCTTGAACTCCCAACTTGCGAAATCCCGATAGGAAAAGTCCCGAAATGGATTCACACACATGGTTTTGGTGTTTCGGCTTTCCGGTGCCTGGGACTCTCAAGGGTCAGTTTTCCTCGTAATTCGCTAGCCACGAAATTTCGATGGATGAAACCCCGAAATGAACAAGGGAATACCTGTATCGTGATTTCTCGTATCGCGAAAGTCGATGAGTACCCTCCGATAAGGCCTGTGGTCATAACCGTCGATCAGATGAGTGCGGATAAGGGATGACATGATCTGTATCAGGTCCCATAGGGACTCGGGGAAATTCTATTCCTGGGAGAAAAGAAGAAAAGGCTGAAAATTTTTAAATTCCATAGTGGGTGTTGTTATCACAGAAATTTCATCCGCAAATAGTTACAGGAATTCAGCATCGTCAAACAGTTATGAGGTCATCCATGGACCTGAATTAACACAAAATCATTCACAAAGGGTCAAAACTATACAACTAGTGCAAAAATTAAAGGGCGCTATGAAGACACTGGGCGCGTGCGCACATGCGCAAAACAGAAATGCAGAAATCGCACACATGCGCACGATGCGCAACTGTTGTCCCAAAAAGATGCGCACCTGAGAAATGATGCATTTATGAGAGTGGTCGGCCTCCCACCCACTTTTGGTTCAGCTTCCAAGTTGATTTGACACTCGAATCTGGACTGGATTCGACTGGGTGGCTGGTCAAAGATCTAGAAATGCCCTAATTAGCCTCTTTACACACTACAAACTAGTTGGACAATAACTCAAAGGAATGCTATAAAAAGGCCATGGATACACTTCATTTTTCAAGGAATTCATAGAAAATTTATGCTACCATTATTCTCTTGAGGAATCTTCTATCCTTGCCAAGAGTATACTTGCATCATTGCATTGGGCAATCCATCTCACCCCTTGAGTGGATTAGCAAAGAATTCTTTCACCATTTTCATTTTCATTTTCAAAGTTGTAAGAAGAGCTTATTTGTGGGGGTCCAAGAGCCCTCATTTGGAGGAAGAAGGGAATCATAGTCCCCTTGCTTCTCGGTGTTTTCTTTCACTAATATCAGCCTTATCATTGGTGACATGGGTCTCATTGTTTCTTTTGTCCTTATGTCCCTATGTTTATCAATTTAGTTGTTGTTTTATTTCTTAGTTTAATTCTTAGTTATTGTTTTATGTTTCTTTCTCTAACCCTTTTCCTTGTAGTTGTCTTGCTTAGAAAACCCAACTAAGCTTGCAAGAATCTCTATTTTTCTCACTAAGGTGACGAAAGAGGCGCAACAGATTGGCGACTCCACCGGGGAAAGGTATCAATTTCCTACCCCATTTGGGTTTTTCTAGCTCTTCTTTTGGTTTATTTAACTTGCAGGTGCATTAACAGGCCTAAGCCGACCTGCCAATCATCCAATTCCAAGGTGAATTGAGAGAATTCCATCCGGAATTTTCATTCACGACTGTGTGTCATCTGTGCGCAGGTTTTGTGGCCCACAGACGCGCATCATGTGCACATGCGCTCAAGTCATAGTACTTTTCTATGCACATGCGCTCATTGCGCTCATTAACTCTTTTCGATCTATGCACATGCACTCTATGCACCTCTGTCTCCACTGAGACCCGCACACCTATGCAAAAAATTCACATTGTAAAGTTTTTGAGATGTGGGGAAGGCCCTTAGCCTTCTTAAAAATGATTTCAAGCATGTTTTAAAGCTGCACCACACTTAGTCCCCTCTTCATATAAAGGGGTTAGTCAAAACACATAGGCACTTAGGGGGTTAAAATCATTATTTCCTCTTTTGCTTTCATTTTCGCCACATGGATGGCTTGTTTTGACTTAAAATATAAGTTGGAAATCATTTTTAATCACATTTAACTTGCATTGGGACTAGAATTTGGATAACAATCGCTTAGTATACTCTTCTCTCGTGCCTCCAAGCGACCTTGAGAATCAGAAAAAGATTTTGAAACAATTTCATCTCCCTTAAGAAGATTAAAACCTTTAGGAGAGGACAAAAACCCTTCTTGGGACTCCTCTTAGTTTATTTTTCAAACACATCTTAATATTGTAATGGGCCCATACACGCCCACATGCTACAAAGATAGGATAGTGTTGAAATTTACTTTCTTAGATCAAATCACTGGGGAAGTTTAAAGGTTTTGTAACGGGCCCATACATGCCCACATGATCACAATCTAGGATAGTTTCAAAGCAATTCTTAGATTACATCACAATAGGGAGTTAAAGGAATAGTAACAGACCCACATGTCCACATGCTAGATTCCTAGGGACTTTTTGAATTACGCAAGGTTGTACCAAAGACACTTAGTTAATTAGGTAATCAACAATTGTAAGGACCAAGCGAAGTCCATATGCAGCAAGGTGACACCTGATTCATTAAAAATTGGCACACTTTCACTCATTCACACATAAAAGTCACTTATCACTCACATAGCTTCTTCTTGAAACGTGGAGGTCAAAGTAAGTTTCCTCCAAAGGGATTCCAAAACACCCCACCCTTTTCTTGACGAAACTATCCACTCCCATTTAAATTCAATGAGGTTGGTTCACACCCCCAACCTCTCAAAACAACTACATCTAAATTTTTTCTAAAAACTCACTAAGTTTTCCTCCACAGGAGGTGCCAAAAGAAATTTTTTAGTCTAGGTAGGATTTCGGGGATAGGCATCCAAATAAATCCCCGTTATCTGGTTCTCACATTGTCAAAACCATAGAAGTTGTCAAATAGGGAACTAAAAATCCTCCAAGTCAAGTGTTCCTAACACCATAAGGCAGGGAGATACCCGTGAAGGGTTGAAGGCTGAGGTCCGGTTGTTCTGTGCGTCCCCCCTTGAGGCACCCACCTCTTGGACGGGATCCAGCCCGTGACCCATTTCTGAGGCCAAAAATCTAAATGCTGCACTTTGACTGAGGTACCTAGTGACCAAATTTTAGGACATCTACCCAGGTGGAAATTGTGGGCTGCAATTGCACCTTGATCGGATTTTGTGTGGCTGTTGGGAAATATCGCCAACTCTTTTGGGATATGCCCCCTCTACCCCTCATTATAACCGATTGTTTCCTTCTTCACTAGTTTCTCTTCTAGTGACTTCAGACCCCACTGTTGAGTACTATTGGAAGGTCCAGTGCTATTTGAGAGGAAGGAAGTTACGTCTTTTAGGAAACAAGCATTTGTTTTCTTTGATTCCCCATGCGGACAAAACCCACTTATCCACATATATGCTTCTTTTTCAAAACTACTTTATGTATGATGCACTTCTGACTACATTTTGATTTGGATATATATATATATATATATATA
>JASDQU011443188.1:12049-23342 GCA_032191745.1 Picea mariana | reverse complement strand
AGTTCACTTCAGCAAGTATAGATAGAATGATTTCTTTACTACAACACTAAGTGCTTTTGGAATTGAGCATATACAGTGCGTGGCTATCTTTGAAACAAAATACTTCCCTGGGTTGATAATTTATGTTTCACTTGGTTGTTTGAAATTAATTAAGCAATTATAGTGACCAACAATGTACAGAAGCAGTATGGTTCCATAAGTTGGTTTTTGGACTGTTTGATCAGGTGTTGGAATTGAATGTGATATTATGTGATAATCAAAGTTGTGTAAATATTTTAGAGAACCTCATGTTACATGACAAGTCGAAGCTCATTGAGATCATGCACTACTACATCCGTAATAAAGTCCAGAAGGGACAAATGAAGCTCCTGTACATCTCTACCGATGAGCAGATAGTGGATATTGTGACTAACCCCTTGTCCAAAGGGAAGTTTGTATACTTCAGGGACAAGTTGGGACATGTGGATATTTCTCCTTTGGTTGAGAGGGAGTGTTGATTTGTATCATGCTAGTACAACTTAGATATGATGATTTTTCATCATTCTAGTACAACTTAGATATGATACAGATGTATGGAATCCCATCATGCTAGTACAACTTAGATATGATGCAGTAGAATCATGCTAGTATATCTTAGAGATGATTCAAAGGTAGTGATCTACATCATGCTAGTACAACTTACATATATTGCAGAAGCATCATGATAATACGACTTAGAGATGATGTATATGATACTCAACATCGTGACAATACAACTTAGATATGATGCATTCACATCATGCTAGTACGGCTTAGAGATGATACAGTGGATGATATGACTTGATGTGCACCATGCAGGATGAATTATGGCTCAGATATGATGCATTTGATGATTTTTCATAATCTATTTGATGTAACTTTCCATTAGATAAAAATTAATCAACTTGAATACATTTAGTTGGTTGTTATGAATACCTACGCAGTTAAGAGGGAGTGTTGAAATTGTAACTATGGTCGGTATTCATAATGTATATATTCAAAAAAAAATATTCTAGAAAAGAATATGCGTACTTATAAAATTCATCACTCCTCGTGGCACAAATGGTGACCTAATTAGGAAGAATGGTCCTTGTAGTCATGTGACACTCCATTGAATGCATGACAATTGTGGGACACATGTGTAGTTGTGAGACTATGGCGAATATTGTGTGTCTCTGGAAAGTATTTTTATGATACTACAGTGGTTGTGTACCAGTGGCAGAGACTATGTGTCTCTGGACAGTAGTTGTGTACCAATGGCAGTGACTGTGTGTCATTGGATAGTAGTTGTGTGCTACTGATAGTAGTTGTGTACCACTGGACAATAGTTGTGTACTAATATGGATCAACATAGTCATGTTCTATTGGATGGCATTGTAGTATCTATGTGCTACTAGCTGATTTTCATGGAGATTACCAAATCACTTGGAGTAGATGTGTGCTACTTATCTTAATCATCCCCAAGGGACTGGCCACCTCTTGTAGGATGAACTAGCTCAAGCCTTGTGGATACCAACTACATGACGTGTATAAACATAGGTGAATGGCCCTAGAAAGAATCATGCAGACCTTCTCCTAGATTGGGCTGTAGACCAATGGAGATAGGATACATTTATCACAAAGGTGTACTTGTGATAAATGGGACCAAGTGCATTCCTTCCTTGATCATGAAAAGGAATAATATGGATTAGAGGTGCTTGAGGTGATTTCCATGTGTCAGTTAGCATCGATCTGACATTCACTCATAGGGTTGTACCTATGGTCAATGACCATGGTGTGGTCTTTGTCCGAGTCATGATGATTTGACAAAGAATGATAAAGATTCAAGATGCTAGATTCTATCACATGTGGACCCAAAGTGAGCCTATTCTCAAAGAGATTCAATTGGCTCAGAGGGAGAGCTACAAAGGGAGTTTCCCCTTGGTTTAAGTGGGAGAGAGACATCTCCCAAGACTAACAAACATGTGTCATGAGTTTAGAGTGAATTTTGTATACTTCAGAGACAAGCTTTGGCATGATGAAGAATGTCTTCCTCATTGAGAGGGAGTTTCGATGTTTGGACAACATCGGGAATACATTTTTCTCTCTCTCTCTCTCTCTCTCTCTCTATATATATATATATATATATATATATATATATCATATCATATCATATATGACATGATATGTATAATACAAAGTATACATATATATAATAAATAAATAGTTATTTATTATCCAAGGGACACATCCTTTCATGGATGGTCACCATATGTTTTCTATATATGGAACACTCATCATTGTACTAACATATTCATATAAAATATTATCTCATATGAAAAATCAACAAATGGTACTTGAATTTTCCACCCGGTTCTATAACAAGTTGGGATGATTTTGAGAAAGTTTTTATTAGAAAATTTGGGGAAAGCAAAACAACTGCATCTTTGTATAATGAATTAGGATCCATTAAAATGGGTAAAAAAGAAAAATTAAGATATTTCAACCAGAAATTTCTCAATTTCCTAACCAAGTTCATTGTTGATACACCCGTACTTAGTCCTTAGCCATTGAAAACTACACAAAAACTCTCATTCCTTCTGTAGGTTTGTTTGTTAAGAGAGCCAATAAGGACACTTTGGCCCTTAATTTTGTTGAAACTAAAACTGTGGAAAGGGAAGTTTCCTCTTATGATCATCACCCACACTCTGAGGAAATCAAATCAGCTGGAAAGAAACCTTTGTTGCTAGAAAATCCACCCAAAAAGGAGCCCAAATATATTGACAATATGGTGAAGTTAGTTAAAAATTTATCAAATGAAGTTGTTTATCTCAAGAAGAATTTTGGTGAAGGATAATCAAATACTCGAACCTTTCTCTTGTTTTTTAAGAGACAAGACAATCCACCAAGACCACCCGAACCCTCTCTAATGGATTTAAACTTAAACAACTTCAACAATGATAAATTCTACTCCTATCGCCAACAAAATTATCTAGAATGAACTTTCCCTCACTGGGTTAACTCCATGAAACTAGTGATCAACCAATTGTTGGATCAACAAAGATTAAATGATGAGCAACTTGCAGAGGATCAAACTGATACTATTGAATAAGTCCCTCTAGAATCTGCTATGCCTTTTTGGGACTGGTGTCCAAACTCTGATGATGAGAAGATAGAATATATATTTATGGAAGATGCACCAATAACCAAGGCTATTGCTCAAAGGAATTACAATTTATGCAACAAAGTTCCATCTCCTAACATACCTTCTTCCAAATATGAAAACATCCTTCTGAGGAATATTATTCCTCCTCCTTCTACCTTGAAACCAAATGTCCCAACCCAAGGGAAAAACAGTGGAAAATCAGGCAATATTTTTCCATCAAATGCAGAAAAACCAAGTACATATAACTTCATTGGGAATAACACCAAGCTTGATGCAACAATAAACAACAAGAAGGCATGTGATATGAAATCAATACAAACAATGAGCAACCCTAACATGCAACATGCTCTAGAATATAATGTTATAGAATACATGAAAAAGACAAAATCCAACATCTCTATGTTTGATATCTGCTCATTACCACAACAACGTGCCCTACTACATGACGCTTTCAACCCCGATAATGCTCAAAAAAAGTTCATTGCTAATACTAGAAACATCCTTTTGAATGAAGAGCTACAGGAAGTACACAAAGTGGAAAACAAGGCATCTATAAACAAAACTATCATAGGTACATACTCAAGGTTGCAGATTCCACCTTTTCTTCTCACTTATGAAATTTTCAATTTTAATGTACATAATTGTTTAGTAGATTCATGTGCATATTCTAACATCATGCCTTTTTAGTCTGCCAAAAGATAAATGTTGTTCCACAAATGACTAAAATGAGGATCATACAGTTGGATAGAATGGATGTTAAAGTAAAAGGATAACTCAAAGATGTGTTAATTAGGCTTGCATCCAACCCCAGAGTGCATCAAACTATATATATCGCCGTTGTTGACATACTAGAAAGTTATGGTTTTTTGTTGAGCAAGGATTAGTTGGCCAAACTTCAAGGTTATTTTTCCATTAATTGGTCCCACCTATGGAATTTTTACAAAGGAAAATCAAATCAGATCTGGATAAACAACAAATCTCACATGAAACACACGGTAACAAAATTGGAAGGTAAGAATGAACCTATCCGTTTTGCACATTTTGTTTTGGGTAACTATTTCTTTGAGACTGACCATGGATGTTATGAAACACATACATAGGAAGTACAACCGGATTTACAATATGAACTACTTCAATGAACAAATAATAGTGCTTGTAACATATTAACTAACTTATGTTTTATCTCAATTAAAAAGCAACAATTTATGGCATGTGGTCCATGTTCTTTGATGTCTCTAAGACACAAGAAGGAGCCGAAGTAGGATGCATGTTGATAGATCCTAAACAACGTAAGACTCTCATATCCTATCGTCTAGAATTTGAATGCACCATTAACACTACTAAATACGAAGCCTTAGTCCAAGATCTAAAAAAGGCCATTGATCTCAAGGTGAAATACTTTAAAGTGTTTGGTGATTCAGAAATAGTTGTTCAACAGGTAATAAATACCATTCATTTCCTGTCACTTCATATCAAAGCATATCAACAAGAGATATGGAATATTCTCTACTCATTTGACACATTCAACATCACTTCTATACCTCGTAATCAAAATATTGATGTAGATATATTGGCTAACACAACATCTAAGTTCATACCTTCTGAAGATGGTTTTTCGATTGAAATGATTTTCAGGCCTTCAATTCTAGAAAACTTCATAAACTGACAAGTATTTAATAACAATATTAATATTATAAACTTTATTACCAGTTCATATAATTTCCAAGACACAGTGATTGATGATGAGGCCCATCAGCAAGACCTGTAGACTTACTGGGATGAGGTAAGCAAATAAAAAGAAAACCGTGTCTCGAGGAATGTTCTAACTCTTGAAAAAATATTCAATCTCCAATATAAGTTCAAGAGGTCGGCTAATCCGAAAACCAACAATTCAACCATGATGTATTTTATGGTCAATCTAGGAACTTTTGAAAATCCCAAGTACGTCAACCTAGGAACCTATTGCTTAGAGGCATAAAAACACACATTCACAAATTTTTTTAAGAGATATCGAGATGTATTTTCTTGGACTTATGACAATATGAAGACCTAACTCTCTCGTATTTGGTAATGCAACTTTTTTTGCATCATTGAAGTTATCTTAGTTTGATTTAGAAAAGGGAATTACTTTGAAGAAATTATCCAACTACAATCCTCAAGGTAATGGTTTGGATGAATATACAAACAAGAACCTAATCCATATCCTCAAACGAACCTTAGCTGATCACTAGAGAAATTGGCACAATCCTCTACAAAATTCCCTCTGGGTTGATCGAGTCACTCCTAAGGCCTCTATAGGGACTTATTTGTATTTCCTTGTCTATGGGAAAGAAGCTACTTTACCATCGAATATCCACCTTCCTTCCTTACAAATCACCCAACATTACCGAGGGACAGAATGTTCTGTAATCCAACAACGTATCAATACTTTGTTGAACCTAGAACAAAACCGTTCCTAGGATAAAAGAAAATTTCAAACTCATCAACAGACCATTAAAAGTTGGTTTGATAATAAATATACTGGTGAGAAAGAGTGCCAAGTTGGGGATTTAGTCCTCAAATGGAACAAGCCACTTGAAGATAAAGGGAAGCATTCGAAATTCCAACAATTATGTCTTGGGCTCTATGTTATCAAAGAGAATATTGGTCAGGGCACTTATCAGCTACAAAATCTCCAAGGGAAAGTTGAGTTCATCCCCGTTAATGGACATATTCTCAAGGACTACATTAGCTATCCTTCATGGTAGCTCCTCTCTTGTATATAAAAAATGTTGATTTTCATTTTATTTTACTCCCTTCTCAGCTTTTACTTTATTTTCTATTTGCTTTTCAACAATTTCTGGTTTGTTCAATTTTCAAATTCCTGCTTTTCTTCTTTAAAAAACTGCAACCTCGAGTTTCACAAAGCGATGATAGCTTAGTCATTGTCATTTTTAAAATCATATCACATTTGGTACTAATATCCTAATAAATTTGTGACCTACCTTTCAGAAACATCCCATCCTAATCATATAGCTTTTTTATGAATCACTCCAAGTAAGATCTAGTAGAGAAACATAGCTCATCAGTATATGAGCATCATACATCTAATATGAAAAAGTAAGGAACCAAGGAACCTACCTAAGAATATATCCATATATTTCCCAGACTAAAAGGAAATGGTTTGGGAAGAGACGTCTGTAGTATTCCAGAGACCGTTACTCAGAGAGTTCTCGCATCTATAATAAATTTAGCAAATCTCACTAACATATGTGTCATCCCTAGTGCCTTTAAAGAAAAATTGGAATCCCTCCAGCCACCTCTCTCTAAGAATAAGAGAAACAAATTTTAAAAGGTAAAGTTTCAGGAAATTCATTCCAAATCACATAGGACATGAAAGTATCTTTTTTAGGGCTATGGATGCTCATTGGCAGTGGAGCAAGGCTTGTGACACTAGGGTGTCTCTATCGAGGCTATGGACGCTCATTGAAAGAGGAGAAACACTAGATAAATGCATTACAACTTGCATTCTTAGAATTCCTGAAGTTGTGTTTCCTTATAATACTCATTATGCCTCCCCCTAGGTCATTTATCATATGAATAAGAAATTAGTAGAGGATAATCTAGTCTGAGCCATGGTCCTAATCTCCCCTTTGTATCATCTAAACATTGTTTCATCATAACCTAAGCCATGAGACCTATTCTTTCTCTCTTGGGATGTGCATGATAATGCATATTCCCCCAATAAATATGTGTATGGATACCATTTTACATAGATTCAAGGCTTCACTCAATGTGTTTCCATTTGTTGTGATAGGCACTACAACCCTCCATTTTCTTGTAATCTATGTACAAGAACCTCTCAAGAAAATGGGGCCCCTTGTATTTTTCAACTTTGAAAAAACTCACCATTTGGTTTCTTCATCTTACTCTAACCTTGTTCATCAAGATTTTTTTTCAACTGAGTCATTCTTTTCAAATTGGAACACTTGTGAAATTTCAAGATAAATTTTTATTATTTTTGGGCAAGTTAAATGAAACTCTCCCAGTGTTCATCAGAGGAGTTAACATTAACTCCTAGGATGAAAATAAAAAGAGTTTACTCCCTCTCTGCTGATAGAAAGAGATCCCCTGCAATCGCAAAAGCCATTAAAAAAGTTAATAACAACTATTCTGGTGTATTAGAGGAGTTAGTACTAACTCTACCGATACATCGGAGGAGTTTTTCTCATTCTCTCTGATGAACTTTGTTGTTTCAAAAGTAAAATATTCTGATATACATCGAAAGAAATCCCATGAATTCCACGGATGTATATTGACAGACTTTCCATCAACTTCGCTGATTTTTAAAAAAAAATCACCAACCGCATTTAATGCATCGAGTGCACATTTCGTATATAAAGGTTCCCAATATCCCTCGGTTACTAGTGTCGCATCAATTGTTGAAATTAGAAAGACAGTTTCCAAACGAAAGAACGTTGAGCCATGTCCTACTCACTCTCAACTAATAGAAATTGTCCATGTGCCCGTGAGTTACAGGTAAGCCCTCAATTCCCCTTTATTTTCTTCTTTCTTTGGATAGGTTTTTTTCATAATAGGGTTTATTTCACTTTTCTTATTTTCTACCCTATAATATTCCCAAGACCATCGCAGTAACTCTCATTTTCCTACGCTATAACCTTTTCATTGAGAAGCCTTATTACATTTCTAAACCTTTGCTGTTATCTCCAATCCTTCCAAGCCCAACTTGTTGCTTCCACCTCTATCCCTAAACAAAATTTGATGACTTTGGTGCCTTTCCACAAAACATCAATAGCTTCAACCTAGATTAAAAGGATACCTACAAGATCAATTTCCCCAAACATAAGTATTTAAATTCAATCCTGGATGAGACTTAGTGTCAACTGGTTGGCAAGCTTAACATCAACCTCTACGATCAACTGCAAGGAAGTTTAACACAACTTCTCCTTTGTTCATAAGCTCATTAGAGATTTTCTCCTTAACTCCTCAAATGTGATAGAAGGATTTAATATTAAATTTTTTTAAGTCTCTTTAACCCTTCGCATATCAAATCTCTTAACTTTACTACACAGATAGTTATCGGAGCTCTTACCTTCAGCTACATTGATAGTCATCGGGGCACTTGTCATTAACTTCTATGATTTTCATCGAAGAAGTTGACATTAACTTCTTCGATTTTGTTTCTAAACATTTTTTTAAGCCTTTCTGTTCTCCAATATCGACCTAATTGACAACCATACTTGCTATCATTTTATCTTCCTCGGATGATGATCTCCCACCAAGAATTAGCTCAAGTGAGTCCTCTCATATTTCAATATAATTAGTTATACTAAATTATGCATTAGCTATAACTTTAATCTTTGCACTAATCCCACCTTTTCCTTGCAGGTCCAAATATGGCTCCCAAAAAAGTAGCGATCAAGGAATCTGTCACTTAGGCCTCTAGAAGTGGTAGATAGACCCAAGAGAAACCAGATGTGGGTGGAGACACATACACTGACACCTCCAGACTCTTGGAAAAGGAGGGAGAAACACTCAAGTGGGATGATGTTTATCGCATGTCTAAGAAGTCAAGTTTCCTCACCGAGGCCAAAGACCAAGATGAGTATAAAATATTAAATTAAATTCATAAATATGGGATATTTAGAGTCATATCCCACATTGTTTTCTTCCCTTTTGTTGATGCATTAGTTGGATCATAAAACATGTTGATTTGGGAACATATGCGTTCACAATGCCAAGGGGGAACCCATAGAAGCATTTTGAACCAAGGACCTAGAAAAATGTTATCACCTCAACAAAGGAATGAAAAAGATAGATAAAAAAATTCTTGACGAAATCCAACACACAGCTAAAGAACTATGTCCCAAGTGGTACAAACCTGATAAGCAGTTCAAGCATAGGCCCAAGGGAGGTTAAACCACAATTATCTTGAGGAGACCCTATCAATCTATGGCGGTTATGTTGTGATGGTTGTAAGTTGAACCAAATGAATCTAAGTTATCCCTATCGTACATTCCTTTGATATATTATTGTCCAGACAAGGAAATTTCATTCAATTGAGATGAAATTTTATCAATAAATCTTATAGTAGCACTCACCATGGTCACAGAAGCTCATCCTGGGACCTTCCTAAGTTTTCATATGTCCTCATACCTCCTTGAAATTATGTGTGTATCCCATCAGTATCCAAGGATGGGATGGAAATGGTATCACTCAGACCCAACAATCCACATATACTCCAAAGTGCTTTGTGAGCACAAGTATCGAACATAATATCAAAAGATATGTAAATATTTCTTGGATCCCCTATATGAATTCATATTTTGCACAACATCCCCATGTATGATTGATAAGGAGATAGTCATCATAATAAGAATTGAGGATTGGTGTCTCATGGAACATGGAACCTATATAAGGGTGTTAGACGCAATGAATCCCCCATGTTTGTTTCCCCAATTTGTGCCTGACAAATTAGTGCTCCAAGAAATTGTGTATCAAACTGTAATTAATGGACTAAGGAGGATATTGTACTGAGGTAAGAAAGCAATATGGCCACCATTATTGTTGTATGTAGGCAATTAATTCTTCAAAAAACACCAAGAAATATGAATAATAGGTAAACACTTTGACGTCGTACCATTTCGAAGAAGAGCAGTTTTGAAGGCATGACCCCAAGAATGTTGTAAGAGACCACTTCAACAAAGTAGGGCTCCCCTAGGAATACACGACAAAGATTTGGGATGAGGAAGAAGTGCATCACAATGCACAAATATATGATGAAGTTATATTCCAGAGACTAGGTAAACTCATATGGAGGATTGCAAATGAAGAAGGAGCAAGGGAAGAAGCTCAAAAGAAGGAAAAAGAGGAAGAAACAAAGGGGTCATCTCCCGTTTTCATCTCTTGACACTCAGGATAAGCAAAAGAAGAGGAAGTTTGATTCGATAAGAAAAGAAGGGATAAGGAGAAATTCTATAAGAAAAATAATGATTCTTCCAAGAGGAAGATAAAGATCAAAGTAGAAAAGGAAAAGGTTGCAATACAAAGAGAAGTTGGAAAAAAAGAAACAACAAAAAAAATAGCACGGAGAAGGAAGCGACTGATAAGGCAACAGAAGAAGAGAGACAAAATAAAGTTGATGAGACCAGGAATGATGACACTCAACCAATGGAGATTGACACCCAATAGGTATCCATAGTAGGCACCAGTACACAAACACCATCTTGTGGTTTGGGACTAGGTATTTGGGTTCCATTTCAACCAAGTGAGGTCCCCAATATGAGGAGATTCACTTATGACAACAAGGTTGGAAAGATCATAAAAGATAAATTAAACAAAGTATCGACAACCCAAGGAATGTTGATCTCAGTCCTTACGCAAGTTCCCATAACTGGAGATGGAGGAGAAAATCCAATAGCCACCACTTCAACTAGCACTGGTTTCATGAACACTAATAAAGACAATATTCAAATGTTATTTCAGCAGAACCAGGAGAATGAAATCATAGTCAAGGAATTAGAATAGAAACTCCTACAAATTAAATTAGATGAGAGCAATGTACAGATCTTCAGGGAAAGTGATGAGAAAGTAATAATAGAGATGGAAGAAGCCATCATAAATATGTATGCACATCTGCATCTTTTCTAGCAAGTGGCTCCCACTATTATAGATCAACATGGTCAGGAACAAAAAATGTTGACATAATTTAACATGATCCAGGAAAGGATAGGGTACATCAACCAATGGATCATGTAAAATCGTGATGCACCGTCTAGTATTTATCACCCCTCTAAAATGGAGAGGAAAAAAAGTATACATTCATTAGAGCAATGTAAAGAGGATGGGAAAAGAGATGATAAATAAACTACCAAATCAATGGAAATATGATCAAAACTACACAAGACCACTCAAAAATTAATTAAAGGATGTCAAATTATTCCATTAGAAGAACTTGGGTAAAACCTGGTCATGGAAGAATTATTAGACAAATTTCAAGACACACTAATCATCAGTGAATAATCATTGAATCAACCACTAAAGTGACCATAGACCTGATAGAAAAACATATTGTGTAGCCTACTAGATTCCACACCATGATCTAAGCATTCACAACTAACCTCTTTAAAG
>JASDQU011443185.1:1331-23263 GCA_032191745.1 Picea mariana | reverse complement strand
CAGGTTTCCAATGATCCGGTCCTTTCCTTCTAGTTGTTCTTTGAGTGCTTCTTTAGTTCTTTTATCTTCGTCTATTTGAACCTTTAGTTTTGTGATCATTTGTTCTAGTTCTTGTGTGTCTTTTTTCTTATCTATTTATGCTTGTAGTTTCTTTTCTTTCTTCTTTTCTCTTATAATAACTTCTATGGCACTCATTAATTCTTCTCAAAAGTCAACTTTTGTCTCTTCAATTTATTCTTCATATGCTTCTTCGTATTCTTCTCCAGAGTCTTCTTTATCAGAGTCTTCTACTTCCATGAATAGAACTCTCCCTGTTTCACTATCACTTCCTTCATCTTCATCTGATGATGAGATGTCTTTTTTGGTGCAAAATATTTTCTTGAAAACTTTCTTTGTAGTTTTTTTACCTTTATAGGTTTGTCTCCCTTTTAAGTAACCTTCATCATTTATTTTTTTCTTATGAGGACATTTGTTAGAAAAATGGCCAATACCATCACAATTAAAACAAATTAAAGGAATCTTACCTCTATACCTACTAGTGGTTCCCTTGTTTAGTCTTTTGATGAAGTTGGCCACTTCTTCATCATCTTCCGAGATGTCGTTGCTGCTGCTATATTATTATTTTTCCTTTTTATTTTTCTTTTATCTTGTGAATGCATTGAATGTTGCTTTTTTTACATCTGGATTTTCTTGTTCAGTTCTCATCTCATATGCTGTGAAGATTCCATGCAGTTCATCCATGATTATTGATTTTAGATGCGATCTTTCTTATAGAGTTGATATCTTAGGGTTGAATCTCATAGGAAGAGATCTTAGTACCTTTTGAACAATTACAAATTCTTCAATTTATTCTCCCAATCCTATGATTGCATTCATTGTTTAATTGACTCATAAGAAGTAGGCTGTGATATCCTCATCTTCCTTCATTTTTAGTTGTTCGAACTGGCCTCTGTAAGTTTGAAGCTTTGCTTCTTTGACTTTTGAATCTCCTTCATAAATATTTCAAAGCTTGTCCCAAATCTCTTTAGAAGATTACAATGTGCAACTTTGGTGAATATCATATCACTAAGACCATTCAAAAGTGCATTTTTGGCTTTGTAATTATTCTCACCGAGTTTCACTTCTTTTTCATTTGTTGGTGGAACTGTTGGTGTTGTGTATCCATCTACAATTGATTATCAAAGTTGAAATCCTTGTTCCTGTATATATGTCTTCATCCTTATGCTCTAAAAATCATACTNTTCTGAAGGAACCTTCTCTGATACCAATTGTTGGATTACTGAGAGGGGGGGTGAATCAATAATAGCATAATTATAATCCTTTTTCTTCAAATGTTATATCAATGTAGAATTATTATCCAATAATAAGAAGTAAGAAATAAACAATCACACACATACACAGTACACCAGTGTTTTACATGGAAACCCAAATTGGGAGAAAACCACAGAATTATTTTTCTTATATGTCTTAAAGAATTACATTCATTGGAAGCACCAAATTCCTTTGTTTTCTAGTTGCAACTAGAAGGAGGCTCCAACCCCCTAGTTTCGCAATCTACAACCTGAGGGAGGCTAAAACTCCCCAATTATTTGGCTACAACCAGAAGGAGGCTACAACCCCCTATGTTCTCCAGCTACAATTGGAAGGTGGCTACAACCACATGTCCTTGCCTCGTCTTTCCACCCTGAAGTAGAAGTAGAATGATGGAATCACTATCACACTATCACTATGAGATATATCATTGTAAACCTGTACCAATAAATATGAACCATGCATCAACCATGCATCAACCTATACCTCAACCTGTAATCAATTTGTACCATAAACAAGTGCATCAACCATGCACCAACCTATACCAACAACCTATAATCAACCTACACCATAAAAAAGTGCATCCAACCATGTACCAAGTATGTACCAATCACATGTCAACTTCTCATCAACTATGACTCATCAATATGTACCAACATCATCAACTATACACCTCATGTATGTGCCAACTCATGAACTACTTGTCTCAGCCATGTACTCAACATGTACCTCAACCAAAATCCCTCATCAATTTCATCACCCAAAACTGATTTGTATGTTTGTAATAGACCTGGTGTATATTATCACGTTCCTACAAACCTTCCTTAACTTTAACAACAAGAGACTATCATTTTCATCAAACTTTTATTTAGTCTCAGATGCCTAGTTTTGGATTAGTCAACAACTCTAACTTGAAGTAATCATAACTTTGCACCTGTAATGTAGAAATATCTAAAACTGATACACAATGTTCTTCAGTGTTTTTTATGCAATTCCTCTAGGTTTCGCTACTTGGAACCTATTAGAAAAGGAGTTATAGAAAAAATGGAATACCTTTCTAAATTATGGCTTATTCTAGAGAGTGACCTTGTAGAGCATGCCCCAAACGAAATATTTGTTGAATTGATATGAAACTACTAAAAAAAATACTAAAGACTATAACCTAACCAACACATTTTGTCTCACTGAATTGGGATCTGTTATGAAGAAGTTAGGATGTTTTTACATGAAACACTTGTTTTTAACTAGTTTCGGGACTAGCCACAAACCCAATTTTCCATGGAGTATAAATCCCAAAATACAATGACCCACAATATGATATTTTTACAACATATACTTGTGTATGTTTTCTCAATGGCATATCAATTTCACAGCCTGAATCATTATCGAAAAAAATTTATATTGAAAATGGTGAGATGACTTGTAAATAGCATACATTAGAAAGAAACATCAAAAGAATTTATCCTTCCTTGCATTTTTTCCTTCTTTTGTTCACCTTCCCTCATAAATTTGTCTTAGATATCCTTGGTTACCTCAGACACCTATAGATATTCAATATTCTCAAGTATAATTAAAATGAGAGAGCCTTGCCTCTTATTTATACTCTCCAAGTAGCTTCCTTAAAAACATATTCTAGGTCACTTGGCCCACTTTCCTTATTTTAGGGTTAACCCACTTCTAATTTTTTCC
Source organism: Picea mariana (assembly GCA_032191745.1). Classification (NCBI taxonomy): domain Eukaryota; kingdom Viridiplantae; phylum Streptophyta; class Pinopsida; order Pinales; family Pinaceae; genus Picea; species Picea mariana. Next base: position 20,263 of record JASDQU011443185.1, on the reverse strand, counting down.
ATTAAATTTATTATTGAAACAATTTATTTTGTATTCAATTTGAATTATAATACACTCATCACTTCACTTTATTATTTACATTTTAAAATCCCTTAAATCACTTTGACTATTTTGACCTTTTGGGGATTCTAGATGACATATGAAGGTCCTCCAACTTTGTAAGTCCATAACTCTCAAACCGTGAAGAGTTATGTGAAATTACACATACCACCATAAATGGAATGACATGTACAATGAATATAGAATAGTATTTCCTTAAAATATATAAAAAATCATACCATTTTCCATCAAACAAACTTGGGTCCATTACCCAAACCTAGGTTCTCCAAATTCACATGGTCATAACTATCTAACTGTGAGGAGTTATGTGACGTTATACATACCACCAAAAATGGAATTACAAGGAATATCCATCTCGGATAGTTTCCCTAACAAATTTAATGTCTTTCATCTCATTATTCCATCATTTATCATGGGTTCTCTTACTCTGCAAAGTGTCTTCCCGTGAGGGCCTTCACCATAAGGGGACCACTTTGGAGTTAATCCATATTTATTTCTTATCAACCATGAAAAAACAATAATGAGTCATATTTACATCAAACAATATTGGGTCCATTACCCAAACCTTTTTGCTACAGGGATTTCTTCAAGGGTTGATATCAATGACAACCAACCTTAATCAACAAGTCTCCCACATGCTAAGAGTAAGAGTGGTTAGAGTGGAAAATTTGGCTATTTAATTCCTTATTCCCATTTTTCAATGATGTAGCATGGTCCTTTGGGTTTAGGTAATTCCACCAACTTATGCTTGGGGTTTATGGAATTCCACCAACAACCAAGTTGATGTGTATGCTCTATTTCAAGCTTTATGCATTGCTATAAATTTTATAATCAAATCTATAATTTTCATAGGGAGATTCAAGAATGATCATCAAATTAATGGATTGAAAATATTCCCTAGTTCTCAACAAGTTAGAATTTATCCTCACTTTCTCTCGAAAGGAAGTTTGTTTCTTTCAAATAGTTTCATTTTTCCAAGTGAACTCACTTGCCAATGAGGCCATGTCATTGAAAATAGGATTGCTAAGGATCAATGAAATTTCAAGTTAAGAAGCCATACCATAAACTTATACCCATGAATTCAAGGGAATGTACCATCTCCTTAAAGCACAAAATGTATTTCCATACCAACCATTCAAATCAATGAAAGGTGAATAAATTTGATAAGACATATGCACACCCCCTTCACATGCTTAAAATTATGGAAAGGATAACACTTTAATTGCTTAATAGTAATTATCATAGTAGAGGTGGGATACTGGAATTTTGAAAGGGAGAAGGAAGTATTGCAATTGTAATACACATAAATTCATATGTCAGATGCTTGGTAAGAATTATAGTCAACATTAGCATGGTCTTTTAGAATTTTTTTTTTGTTGTATTTATATATTGGGTATGTGTCATGTTCATGATTTCACACTAACTCTAGTTCTTTGATACTCTCTATGCATTTGGTTTTCTAGAGTGTATGCACTTTGAATTAAAATTTTGTTCCTATCACCTTAGTTCCATGGGCCTCAATCACAGTGAGAAACTATATTTTGGTGTTGTGGGATCCCTTTCTTGTGGGTACAACCTCTTGGCTCGGTTGTGCCTAGTCTCAATGTGTTTAATAACCTTAAAAAATTATGGATCTCATGGAATCGTGGTGTTGTTGTTTATTTTATGGAATAGTGGGGTTGTTTCACTATTACAAGTGTACCTTCAGAGGAAATTGTCTCTTTATTGGAACCCCTATCTATGTGCTTTCTCTATCAATTACAAGGAAATACAAGAAATTATAAGAGTTCATGAAGATTCTATTTAGTGTAATAAGACTTCCATTTCCTTTGTCACCTCAAAGGTCCATGAAAATGAGCATCACTTCACATCTCAAATATCTATATGATGAGTACACTTGTTAAGGAAAACCAAAAAATTGCCACTATGGAAGTTGAATACAATACATTGAAAAACATGGTTGTAAACTTGGACAAAGGATCTCAATCAAGGAATTCCAATCAAAGGATGTAAATTAATTCTACTCAAGGGGAATTTAAGGAAGAAGACATAGTCCACCAACTAAAAAAGGATATGAATCTTGGAAATTAGGATTCCATTCCCTCAAACGATGGACTAGAAGAAGCTAAAAATTTCCATGTCTTTCACTAATTTTTTATGTTCTTCAAAGTTATTAGAATATTAGCCATTTTGTTTTCCATAATATATAGCTATAATAAGTTATGGGATGTTTGGTCTACAGATATATGTAAACTCTAATTTTTTCATATAAGGAGTTTTGTATTTTTCTTTGAACTTCTTGACACCAATAATATGTACTTTTGTTTTAGAGCTAAGCTACAACTTTTATATAATACAACTTTTCTTGTATTTGGTTAAAAAAAACAATTATTCATTGAAAAATGATTCATTGCATTGATTTTGGCGATGATACATTGAAAAGTGATCCAATGCATTGATTTCAATAATTATCTATTCCAAAATGATACAATGCATTATATTTAGAGTTGGTTGAATTGTGTTAGTTCATATCAATTTACTAATGTTTTTTATTATCAAAATTGATTGTTGGATCATTTTTTATGAAATTGATCTCATTATAAAACTTTGACATGGATGAGGTCAATGTTGTTCAGGAAATCATTAATTGGAGTGTGGAATGCCACATATTCATTTTCTTTGTGTTAGGTATTAATATTGGGGAAGGGAAAATAAAATTTAAAAGGGTGTAAAAACACACCAAGTATGCAAAATTCATTTCAGAAAAATAACTATATGGAAGGGTTATTTCTTTTGGTTATTGAGACCCTTCATCCACTATTTATATGATTTAAGCCATTATCTTGGGTATGAAGAAAATATTGAGAGGTGCTTGAGATAAGGGAGAAGATCCTATACCATAATATGAGAGGATGAATGGAGTCTATTGTTGTATGAAACATTGATTAAGTGGAATTAACCAATATTTGGTATGAAAAAGTTTGGTAGTATCTGATACCTACACACATTTGTATCCCATGCAAATATTTGTAACAATGTGTTTTTTGTACTTGCATTTATATTTTAACGAATTGAAAAAGAAAGAAAAAATTCTCAATTTAACTGTTATGATGTTGTGATGAATTAAGTTATTTGTTGTTTCAATGCTATGAAAGTATATATAAGAATATTACTTGATATCAATAACACATATTTATTTTCATTCTTCATAAGAATAACTATTCCATTAGACATAAATTAAATAAGAAAAACTTAATTATAGAAACTTCCATTTGAAATTCATGTATGGTAGAAAAAAACATTGAAAAATTCTAGGGAGATGGATTCCCCAGTACTAGAGGGAAATGGAAAATGTTGATATAAACCAAATTTTATATTTTCAAGTTTTATTTGACTATAATTGAACACCGCCTAATGTATATTTCCACTTTTTTTTAACCCCTAGGTATCCTTGTATTATCCCCTCAACATATTTTCTAGCATGGGCATGGTGGTCACCCATTATAGCATGTTACCCAAATGAAAAATCACACTTTCATGTCCCCAAAAAACACCTTTATCACCATATCCATCCTAGTCCCCTTATATATACATCATTTCCCCCCAACACCCCTTTCACTACAACCACAACCATGACCCTCAGCTCCCTTGCAATGGCTACTAACAATACCTAACCACCCTTTGACTATTGCATCCCCTAAACCCTAAAATTCACAAATTCACTTTCGCAACCATTATTCGCCCCCATCCTCACTTCCCTGCCCCCCCCAAACTGGCCTTCTACCATTATATCCTATCATATTCCTTTTCACCACTACCCCCTTCTATCACGACACCCTAGAACCCTTATTCTAATATTTCCAATGTGCCCAAACCCCTCTTCCATCACCATCATCACTCCCTCACTCTTATTTTTATAATTCTATCATGACTTTCCCCTAACCTTACATTCACATAGCCCCACAACCTCTCTTATGAAACCCCTTTTACCACTACCCAAATTTCCTTCTATGACCACCCCCAATTCCCTTCAATTGTCTTCCAAAATCCATTCAACCATGCACACAATGTCACCTTATCCTCCATTTTCTACCCCCAATAACCCTTCCACCAAGGCTCTGTAAGGTCACTTCCATGGCCCCACAAACCCACCTCCACCAAGGATTTCCAATGCCACTTACACTACTTTCTGACCCCTATTCTATCATCACACCCCCCTAACACCTTTTGTATTGTTTCCCATCTTTCACTACAACTATACCCCCCTAAACCCCCTTCCAGATTCACCATTTCTACACAACCCCCTTTCCACTAATTCTACCATTGAATCCCCCCAATGCCACTTCCACTTAGGGTCCCCAACCTCTCTTACACAATATTAACCCCCCAAACTTCTTTTTTATAACCAACCAACACCCATTCCACCAACCACCATGTCTCCTAACACCCCATTTGTTTCTTCCAAAACCCCCCTTCATCCAACCATCCAACCACCCTTCTTTTTTCAACAACCCAACGCCCCTTTATCTCTAGCCACCATTTCTTCCCATCCTCTATTTGATACTCCATAAAACCCCATCTAATGTTTTCCCTAACCCAACTTACATGGCCTACAAACACACTTTATGTATCCTTGTTGACCTAAAACCCATCTATATTCATAGTGTACCCCCAAATCCTTTCAACAACTTCTTATCCCACTAACCATCCTTTCCCTCCTTCTACCTATACCTCTCCCCAACCTTCTTTCCCCCATACCTCCCCTATGTTTTCAATGTCCGCCCCCATACTTCATTTATTGGACCCTAACCCCCATTATATTATCATATTCCTCCCTAAACCCCTCTACTCTTCAATTGATACATTCTAACCCCCTTACATTATTGTAATGTCCTTGCTAACTCAACTTGCACAACTATAGCCGCCACACAACTCCTATTATATTGATTCCATGACCACATACCCAAGACATCCATTCCATGTATTCCCATATCCTCCTTATAAATATCCACAAAGCCTCCTCCACCATTCTTAAACCACCCTTGCACAACCACCACCAACTCCCCTTTTGTCATCTCCCAAACCACCCTTTCATCACCCCTGCAACCCACTTCTACTACACCTACCATGGCCCCCCTTTCTCCATTTTATCCCTCCCAAACCCCCTTAAACTAACACTCCCCAATATCACTTCTGAGACCCCCCATCCCCCCTTCCAAAAAATATTTCCAACCCCCACTTTCACACCTCCTACCCCTATTTTTTTATCTTTACAACTAAGAATTTTAAGGTTGTGTTGGAACAGGGGCAGACCCACGGTTCAATGCTTAACAACGCACCAGAAAAACCTCGACTATCGATCCTTTTGGAAACACCTATGAGGCAAGCGAGGTCTCACCCGAGGTAGAAGCAGGTGGGGTTATAGGACGCAAGTGTCTGTAACCAAGCTAGGGAACAAATCTATGATAATAACACTTCCTAGGGTATTCTATTAACACTTAGAATATGACATGCATTAGATTCCTAATCTTATTAACATTGTAGAACATACCCAAAGATAGATTAGCGCGGTAACAATAAAGATTAATAACTTCTACCACTTAGAACACAGAGCTAAGTTAGATCTAACATTTATTTATAAGTAAAGAACTAAGCATGAACAAATCTATCTATCATACATAATAATCAAAGCACTGAGCAGATTCATAACATAAAAAACACAACACAAAGAAAACCAAAGACAGAAGATATACATGGTTCACCCTAGTGTGGGGCTACATCCACCAACCACTTTTTATTATTTATTATTCATCAATATATTACATTTTTTTTACTCAGGTGCACTAAGCCACATATTCAAGCTTCCCATAGGACAAGAGATATGTGCGTTGAGCACCAAATCCTCCTTCCAAACTTGGTCAAGGAACAGAGCCAACTCCCTATCAAGCACCAAGCCTTAACACACAAACATTCCCTTGCACAAATCTAATCACATTACTTTCACTTAGCTCTGAACACTTCTTACTCCCATTCTACAATACATTCTTACTTATTTATACTTTTTAAATATCTTACAATAAGGCCTAATCATGGGTAAACCACATGGGCCGAAATCCCATAACCCATTGAAAAAACCCTAGAAAACCCCTTACTGGGTCCACATAGCCCACAAAATAAGTGACATCCACAATATTAGCTCTGCTTGAGTGATCCTTCATCAAACAATGTGTCGAAGTACAAAGAGTGGTCCAAACCTGACTAAGGTTTCTTCAAAACTTGGTCGAGGGCCAACAGGCCCCCAACACTCACCTGTGACTCGTCCTGAGTCACTTAGGTCTGGTCAATGCTTCTTTGAAGGCCTCAAGATTAACTTGAACTACCTCAACTTTCTTCTTCACCCGAGCCTCCTTCTTAGTGAGCTCTTGGATCGTCTACTCTATAACAGGCCCTTCCAGGCATTGTTCTACTATTGCAACCACTTGGTCCAATTGTGAGCCTTGTCCATAAATCTCTTCCAACACCTTGCTCCTACACAAGTTGCATCTTCTGTGTGACTTCCATTACCTTTCCCTGGAGGAAAGTGATCTATTTTTGTACTGTGTGATACTCCTAGGATATTTTCATTCTTTCAACTATGGTGAGCAGTTTCATCTGTTCCTGCACAAAAAATTCCTTTTGTTTCACCTCCTGTAGTTGTGCTTCCATATTTCTTAGATATGAATCCTCGATGAGGCATTCATATGTCTATGCACTTCTATCACTCAGTTGTTTTCACTCTGAGGTGAGGGATAGTATCCTTATTACTGCATTCTTAGCAGTTTCCTTCCTCTGATGACACACTTACTACGAGGTTCTCAGTATTGCTTCAGCCTCCAATTCTGCTATCATGGCTTGAAGCTGTTGGATGGTCTTAGCGAGCTTCACTGATGGAGCCTCGACCAAATCATATTCCTCCTATGCCAATCCTAGAACAAAGTGACATGCTTTAATCACTACCTTTTTTACTGTGGCCCGTTCTGCAAGCAACTTCTCCTCCTCTCTGTAGCTTGAATTTTTCCTCCTAGAGCATCACCTCAAACTCTTCTCTCTCACTTTCATAGGTGACTACACTATACCATGCTACTCATAATTGTTCTAAGACTTCATATTTCTCTTGTTTAAAGGCTTATGTATCCTTCTCCTTCTCTTCCTAGACTTTATGAAGTTGAGCTTCTGTCGCATCTCCAAGTCTTCTCAATTGAGCTATTTTATCCCCCAATTTTTGATCTATGACGTAGTAGGTACTGCGCGGACAAAATGAACAACTTGTTTTACTTATTTCAATTCCTTTTTTATCCTTCCATATAGATCCTCCTACTTCTTCCCATATCCCTATACTACATCCTCATAAGCATCCTCCATATCACCATGGACCAAAGTTATATCGTCCTCTGTGAGTGTTGCCTCTAACTAGGGCTTACTAGCATGCATTTTCTTCCTTGCTGAAGGTTTCTTTGGAGAAACCTTCCACTTTTGTGTTGTTACTATCCCAACAGAGGGATCCTCAAGTGGAGGGATGGTATCTTCACCTCCTCCTCCTCCTTCATTTCCTCCTCCCTTCCCTTCTACTTCGTCTCCTCCTCTTCCTAGCAAGTCGGATCCATTATCTTCAAAAGTGTAGTCCTCATCATAAGTCTCTATATATTTGAATTCCTCCTTCTTTTTCATCTTCTTTGTCCCACTGGACTATCCAACATGCTCGACCTATGTGACTATGGGGCTTCCTATGGTGTCAGTGTCATAGAGTTAAGCATCAGCGACGGGTACAAGAAATTCTTCTAGCCATTCCTTTGTGATACGATCCATGTCTTCATATGTTAGCTTATACTACAATTGTAACTCTTCATTGTTCTCGTCTTTGTGCCCAGTGATATAGATGAAATGAAGATATGTGAGAAACTTTACTATTGGTCGGTACTGGTGCAAGGTGCGCAATGTCATGCGTGGAAATGATTCAACGACAACCTTTAGTTGTTGATAGTATGCATGAAACATGACACTGGACTTACACTTCTTTGTCATGTCATTGGTGTACCACAAGGTGGAAAACCTAGCGGCCAACGACTCTAAGGGTTCAATCTCTGGGAAGTTGGCTCCTCCATATATTTTCCAAGTGACAAATGTAATCAAAATGATCAGCCATCTGTAGTGGAATTCGTATCTCAAATCTAGGGCTTTGTGGAAATATTTCTCTAGTTCATTGATGAGGTAGCTCGCCAAGTTCATCTGCATGCCCTCCACACATTTTCTTGTGACGTCCATCGCAAACCCAGTGACCTATGTGGGGCAGTTATTCCTTATGATATTTCTAGCTATGAGTTGGAAAGTGAGGCATACTACACCATCCTGTATAGAGGTTTCCTTGTAACCTCGCTTTCCTTTTTTGACTTCGTTATATGCTTCCTTGATGAATTGTGCCAGGGAGCGGTCAGAGGCCTTCCCTGGATAAAACTACTATGGGTCAGGTCCCTTCATGCTTAAGCCTATAATCTGGTGGATGAGCATCGGATCCATAGTAATTCATCAGTTGAGCCACATGTATCCACCATGATAGCATGACAGGAGGAGTTTAACGCTTCTTTTCTATAGCTTCTTTCTTTTCATTCCTTCTGAACTAATCCTTCTCAATCCAAGTCTTACCTAACAAAAGTGGGAAACGAGTGTTGTTCTCAACAAACTTAATGACTTCAAATTCATCTTTAGTCGATGTTACATGAATAATAATAGGTACATTAGTATATGTTCTAGATAAGGTTATCATATTTTCCTTAAACAATCCTATCCTTCCTAATTAAGGTACCACAATGGACTTTCCCAAAGTTTCCCAAGTGTCTTGTGTCATAATATTCACTTTTGTTTCTTCATCCAAGACACATTCTATGTCAAATTCTTCTAGTCTTTCACTTATGTGTTGTTTTACTTTTAAGATCTCTAGTAAACTAACATATTTTTGAGAATCCATCATTTCATTCAACTATAATAACGTAGTATGAACTTTCTCTGATTCTTTCTCTTTATGATTCTCTAATATGCCCTTAGTCTCTTGACTTCCTTCATAGTTTTCTTGTCTCATTTTCATTCGTTCAACTTTAGCAATCATCCTGGGACAATCCTCAACCTCATGACCAATAATCTTACAACACAGACAAATAGGACCTACGCAAGGGCATTCTTTAGAAACATGTCCCAGTATTATAAAATTATAGAACAATTTCAATCCTGTTTTCCTTTTAAATGTTCCCCAACTTATTCTGTACTGTACACTAGGATCACAATGTTGAACCTGCACTCTGCCAAAAAAAAATCTAGGTACCTGCATCCACTTATTAGTCCAAAAATTATTTCTATGCATAAGAATAACATATGCATTGGAATAACATATCTTTCTCCATTTATATTAAATTTACTCAGATAAAATATTTATTTCAACTGTGTCCTAGCCTTCATACTAGAACAAAATCTATTAAACATACTTAAATTCATACTTTTCAAAAAAAAATCATTTATCTTTCTCTTATCAAAGCACAAAGATTTACCTCTTTTAAGTTCTTACCTCTTTTCTTCATATTAGATTTCTTTCGTAGCACAAAGATTCACAATTCAAGTAGAGTACTATGCACTTAGCAATATATCTATGCACAAAGATTCTCTTTTTATTTTCTTCAGTTCCCAACAATCACAGTTTCAAGTCTTGACAACGGAACCATTTGTTGGCACAGGGGCAGACCTGGGGTTCAACTCTTAACAATGCACCAAAGAAACCTTGACTACTAGCCCTTTTGGAAACACTTGCGAAGAAGGCGAGGTCCCACCTGAGGTAGAAGCAGGGGGGGTTACAAGACAAAGGTGTATGTAACCAAGCTGGGACACATATCTGTGATAATAACACTTCGTAGGGTATTCTATTAACACCTAGAATATGATATGCATTAGATTCCTAATCTTACTAACATCACAAAACATACACAAAGATAGATCAACACAGTAACAATAAAGACTAAGAACTTCTAGCACTTACCATATAGCACTGAGTTAGATCTAACATTCATTTATAAGTAAATCACTGAGCATCAACAAATCTATCTATCATACATAATAATCAAAGCACTGAGCAAATTCATAACATAAACAACAAAGCACAAAGAAAACCAAAGACACAAGATTTACATGGTTCATCCCCGTGTGGGTCTACACCCATCAACCGCTTCTTCTTCTTTATTATTTATCTATCTCCTACATTTCATTACTCCTATTTACTAAGCCATAGAGTCGAGCCTCTCATAGGACAGAAGATTTGCATGTTGATCACCAGATCCTCCTTCCAAACTAGGTCAAGGAATAGAGATAACTCCCTATCAAGTACCAAGCCTTAACACACAGACATTCCCTTGCACAAAGCTAATCACATTACATTCACTTAGCTCTGAAGGCTTCTGACTCCCATTCTACAATACATTCTTACTTATTTATACTTTTTCAATCTCTTACAATTAGGCCTAATCATGGGTAAACCCCATGGGCTGACATTCCATAACCCATTACAAAAATCTTATAAAACCCCTTATTGGGTCCACATAACCTGAAAAATAAGTGATATCCAAGATCTCAGCTTCGCTTGGGTGCTCTTTCCTTGAAAAATATGTCGAAGTCCAAAAAGTTCTCCAAGCCTGACCAAGGTTTCCTCAAAACTTGGTCGAGGGCCAACAAGTTGTTTCCTCCCTTATGTTGACCCACATCCCCCCATATACCCTTTTGTTATATCCTTAATTTTCACCCTACATTGTCAAAAGGGACAAAAAAAGAGATATAAACTAAAAAAAAACCTTCAACTCAAGATTTAGATAGTTTTTGAAGGGTGTCATTGGTCATCTATGCAACAACCAACTTCATGTCACTTGTCATTAGTTCAAAACAAGAGACACCCCCTATAATATTCTATATTCACAAATTTTCTAAGAGATGAGCGATGCATGGGTTGGTTCTTAATGGAATGAGCCTTGGAGCTCACTGTGTTTGAGTCTCCATTAGTCTCTAGAATATATAGAATCTCTCCTGGGCCTCTTCTAAGAATCTATAAAAGGAAATTTAGTATAGAGAATGGGAGGGAACAATCATTTATAAATATATGATGCCAAAATTTAGAGGTGCTTCTCCATCTACATTAGTTGCAATGAGATTTATTATCTTGATTGAAGAACAAAGGAGGAGCATGGAGCAAGGGGAAAGAAGAAGTGCATCAACACCTTGATTGATGCAGGAGCATCTCTCCATGTCAGCTAGCTAGCCAGCTAGCCACGTTAGTGGTTTCAAATTAGGTGTTGAAGAGAGGCGCAACCCTCGTTTTTTATTTGAACTTGAATGTAATTAAATATTTTAGGTTGTTGAGCCATGAGGCCATGCTATGCACACAGGCTGTAGGTAGATAGGTAGGTAGGCCTTAAATGTTGAAGGCTAAGATCTAGATCCAATTTGCAGACTAGACATCCCATTCAATTCTATTGAATAGGGTAGGTGAGGTTGGAGGGAAGCACTCTAAGATCCCCCTCATGTAAAATATATTTGATAGTTGTATCTCATTTTTTTGTAAGAGAGTATGCACAAGAGAGAGTCTGCGAGGAGAGAAAAGAAGAGAAGAAGCCGAGACTCTGTTCAAGTCTAAGCTCGGGAACACCCTTGTAAAAGAGGCATTTTCCATTCAATACAAACAACAGTTTTTCCTGCAAGTATTTATGTGTTGAATGAATGTCTGTGTGTGTTCATTTTATGTTGTAGATGTATGTTAGGCATTTGCAGGGAGTTTTTTTGATTTTAGGTAGAGTTCTTTGAGGCTTCACACTAGGAGGGTGTGACAGAACACTGCGGGTTCTGATAGCTACTGCACTAAAGAACTTTTGAACCTACGGATTCAGAGAAAGATGTGCCAAGGGGGAACAACAGCTGAAATCACCAACTCAAGGAAGACCTTGGAGGTTGTTGAATACCTCAGAAGGCAAGGCTATGTAGGAAAAACACAGTTGTAGACATAAACTCTTTGAGGAGTTCTGTAAAGCTCTGCCAAGTGGGCATTGAGCAGGTGCAAGCAGTGCACAGAAGAAGAACTTTGTTGTGAGTTCAGAAGAAGACAGAAACTTTGTTGTGAGTTATGTACAACTCTGCCAGGTGGGCATTGAGCAGGTGCAAGGAGTGCATAGAAGAAGAACTATGATGTGATTTCAGAAGAAGACAGAAACTCTTCTATGAGTTCTATACAACTCTTCTAGGAGGGCATTGACCCAGTGTGCAGATAGGCACAAGAAGAAAGAACTCTTTGAGTTCAAATATTGATGAAGAGTCCACTGAAGGATATTCGCAAGGTTGTTGAACACCCTGAAACACTCAGCAAGAGGTTGCTTGAGTGAAGGATAACCAGAAGGGTATCCAAGTTCTCCATCTAAAGGAGAAGGGAAAAAGGATAAAATCCCTTAGAGGCCTGAGTATCTGAAAAGCTCAGAAGAGATAGCACTATGTGTGAGAAGACTTTGGAAGGAGTGCAGAAGTCACACAACTCTTTGAAGGTTTCGTGGTTCCCTAAATCTTAGGAGAAACAACGTTTTTATACGTGCAGGTGAGGACTCTAGTCGAAGAGCTCACAGGTAAAGGAGAACAAAGGCTGAGTCCTTTGAACATTGTAATTTTTTCAAGTGTTGGAAGAAAGTGCACCAAAGCTCAAGAAGAGCAATAGCTGTCGTCAAATGCTCCGAAGAGATATGGACCATTGAAGGTTTCCATGTCCAAGAGGAAGTGCAGGAGGAGCACACATGAGAGATGATCTGAACCATCAGATCTTGAGCGAATAACCGTCAACCATTAGATCTGATAGAAGATGCACGGGGGTTAAACCTTAGTGAACAATAGAGAAAAAGTCCCGAAGGAGTCACATCGGTATTTCGATGTTTGGGAGTTCAAGAGTCTGGAGGACAAAAGTCTGAGTCCTTGACATCAGAAATCCTGAAAGGGAGAATTAGATCTGAGTCATCCATCTGCGGGAGGATGTGTGTCATGAGATCATCCGTTTCGGGGATTCAGACACCGAGAGTTAGAGAAGGAAGTCTCTGGACTTCGTGAGTGGTGAAGTCGTGAAGGGATCAGAACCATCCATCTGAGGAGGAGAGGTGGCAGAGATCGAGGGATCTCACAAACTCAGAGGTTTGCAAGATGAGAGCCCAGGAGTTGGGTGCTCCAATTCATGAGTGGAAAAGTCACAAGGAGTGGAGACAACCATAGGATCCAGGTCACGGAGGATCATTGGATCAGAGCCTCATCGTGCGTATCATGCATTCGAAGGTTTGGAGGTTGAGAGGACCTTGTATTGACTGCAGAAGACGCAAAGTGCTGAGAACCAAGGCATGAGTGTGGACATGTGGTAGAACCACAAGGTAGGGCCCACATGGTTGACAGGTGGATACATGTCACCTGGAGAAAGGAGTCAACACTTCATTGACTTCTCAAGTCTCGAGGATTCACGGAGTAAGGGCATGAGAGCTCAATCGTTTGACTTGTGAAGTTGCGAGTAGCGAGAATGCGAGAGGGAAAGTTAATGTTGCTTCTAAGGGGTTTGTGAAGGGAAGGTGCCAAGGTTGGATGTTGAAACTCACGAAGGTGAAAAAAGCGAAAGGTGCTAGTGTTAAGCCTAGCCGATGGTCATGCAAGGAAGGTGTTGATAGAGAGGGAGCTATACCCATTTCGTGATCTCAGGTATCATGGGATTGGAAAGGAGGAGTTGAGAGTTTTGACTCGTGAACTTGTGAGATTGCGAGTTGCGACAAGCACCTTTGGAATTGGGCCTTGGTGATAGCACTGCAGTCACTCGGAGGAGGTGGAGCTTGTGCTTAGTGTTATTTGCACAGGGGAGATTCTCGAAAGGACCTATGGATCGATTGAATTGAGATTCCAGCAAGGAATCAAAAGAGACGCTTCAGCTCATGAAGTGAATGAAGGATCCTTAAGACTAGGAGGTCATGTAGAGACTCTGTCAAGGAAGAGGTGGCGTTTATGGCATCATTGTGGTATCAGAGCTTGATACTTGTCTATAGATTTCAGGCAGGGAAGCAAAAGGAGCAGGAAGGAGATGGAGTGTTGGAGACTCTGTGAATGATTGCTTGCAAGTGAGTAGCAAGTTTTCTAGGAGAGCAAACAGGGACAACGATATGGCTACTAAAGGCCGAAGATACACTAGAAAGAAAAGCCCAGAGCTAATGAGCACAGCTGAAAGGGATGAAGATCTTGCCGACATAAGGTCAAGAATGGAAGAACTTGAATTGTGGATGCAATAGAACGTAAGGTAGAGATGGGTATACGAATGGCCCATAAAGACAAAAATAAAATGGTCAGTCAAGTAGCTGATGGTCATAAGACAATGTAAATTGTTAAGAGGGTGGTTGAGGCATTCTGAAAACCTCAACAGACCAGAAGAAAGGGTTTAGATATGTGAACTGGAGACTGGGAAAAATCTCAGTGAGGCTGGGGATGAAATGGGATTGACTGAAGATCTCAAGCATTGCCAGGAAGGAAGAGAAGAAATTCCCAATTGCTAGCGAAAAGAGTTGAGATCACTGCGGGATCTCATAGACTGTCATGAGGACAGCCAGAGAATTTCACATTGCCAGGTGGGCAATGGATCGAGATCGCTATAGGATCTCATAGACTACTAGGTGGGAAGTCGAGAGTTTCCAATTTTCTAGGTGGGCAAGGGAACATAGATGGGATCAGTTGATTCCATAGACTGTTAGGAGGGTAGCAGGGAAATCCCATATTGCCAGGTGGGTAAGGATAAGAAGATGAGACTGTCTGAGGGTCTCATAAACTCAGAGGTGAGTTTGAATCAACAGATGAAGCTGACAGAAGAAGAGAATTTTAGGGATCTTCTGATGATTGGGGGAATTCAGGTATTCCTACCATTATCCCAAGGGGAGGCAGAAGTTTGCATTGTGGATGTTGAGGCAGCAATAGCAGAAGCAGGAGAGCCAACTGAGACTGTCAAGGAAGCATTGGAGTGGACTTTGGAAGCTGCCCAAGAAGAAGAAGAGAATGAGCATTCTGAGGAATGGCTCAATGCTTTTAGTGAGGGAGTTGAGAAAGTTGCGGCATTGAAGCTAGCAGTAGAAGAAAAAGAGCAAGAAGATCAAATTCTCACTCCATGGGAGATGGAGCTAAAGATGTTGGAGGATTGGTTGAACAATCCAGAGCCAACAAGAGAACTAGCAGAAGTTGAGCTATCAAAGAAGGTGACTGAATAGTAGGTCATTCAAGGGAAGACTGCAGAGATGAACTTTGTACTAGGGTGGCAAGTTTAGGCCATATAAGAAGATGAAGAAGATGGCATGGGAGATCATGGTGATCTGTCCAATTGTAGAAGAATTATGCAACTGAGGAGACTACATGAACAGAGCCAGCCACTAGAGTAGTTGGACGAAGTGATTGAGAAGATCAGGAGGCTGATGTTAGGGTTAGTAAGGAGAAGCTGGATAGAAAGGAAGAAACAATAGCAGTAGCAGCAAAGAAGTGGAGCGAGGAGACTTAAGAAAATTGTTTGGGATCCAGGAGGATTTCCACAGTTGAGAGTGGAAGCTCATGAATTTTGGAGCTAAGGAGTATGATGCAGAAGCATCTCTCCATGTCATCTAGCCAGCCATGTCAGCAGTTTCAAATCACATGATGAAGAGAGGCGCAACCCTCGTTTTCAATTTGAATTTGAATGTAATTAAATATCTTAGGATGTTGAGCCGTGAGGCCATGCTATGCGCACAAGCTATAGGTAGATATCTAGGTAGGCCTTAAGTGTTGAAGTCTGAGATCTAGATCCGATTTATGGACTAGACAACCCATTCAATGCTATTGAATAGGGTAGGTGAGGTTGGAGGGAAACGCTCTAAGAGCCCCCTCATGTAAAATATCTTTGATAGTTGTATCTCATTTTTGTGTAAGAGGGTATGCACAAGAGAGAGTCTCCGAGGAGAGAGCAGAAGAGAAGAAGCCGAGACTCTGTTAAAGTCTGAGCTCGAGAACACCCTTGTAAAACAGGCATTTTCCATTCAATACAAACAATAGTTTTTCCTGCAAGTATTTATGTGTTGAATGAATGTATGTGTGTGTTCATTTTATGCTATAGATGTATGTTAGGAATTTGTAGGGATCTGTTTTGATTTCAGGTAGAGTTCTTTGAGGCTTCACACCAGGAGGGTGTGACAGAACACTGTGGGTTTTGATAGCCAGTGCACTTAAGCACTTATGAACCCGCGCATTTAGACAAAGATGTGCCAGGGGGGCACAACAGCTGAAATCACCAACTCGAGGAAGACCTTGGAGGTTGTTGAATACCTCAAAAGGAAAGGTTGTGTAGGAAAAACATAGTTGCGAATAGAAACTCTCTGAGGAGTTCTGTAAAGCTCTGTCAAGTAGGCATTGAGAAGGTGCAAGGAGTGCACAGAAGAAGAACTTTGTTGTGAGTTTAGAAGAAGACAAAAACTATGCTATGAGTTCTATACAACTCTTCTAGGTGGGAATTGAGCAGGTGTAAGGAGTGCATAGAAGAAGAACTTTGCTTTGAGTTTAGAAGAAGATAGAAACTTAGTTGTGAGTTCTGTACAACTTTGCTAGGAGGGCATTAACCTAGTGTGCAAATAGGCACAAGAATAAAGAACTCTTTGAGCTCAAAGATTGAAGAAGAGTCCACTGAAGGATCTTTGTAGGGTTGTTGAACACCCTGAAACACTTAGCAAGAGGTTTCTTGAGTGAAGGATAGGCAGGAGGGAATCCAAGTTCTCCATTTGAAGGAGAAGGGAAAAAGGATAAAATCCCTTAGAGGCCTGAGTATCTAAAAAGCTCAAAAGAGATAGCACTATGTGTGCAAAGACTCTACAAGGAGTGCAAAAGTCACAGAACTCTTTGAAGGGTTCGGGGTTCCCTAAAGCTTGGGAGAAGAAGCATTTTTATACATGCGAGTGAGGACTCAAGTCGAAGAGCTCACAGGTAAAGGAGAACAAAGGTCGAGGCCTTTGTACATTGGAATTTTTCCAAGTGTTGGCCGAAAGTATGCCAAAGATCAGAAGGAGCAATAGCTATTGTCGAATGCTCTAAAGAGATCTGGACCATTAAAGGTTTCCATGTCCAGGAGGTAGTGCAGGAGGAGCACATGGGAGAGATGATCTAAGAGCACAAGAAAATCCTAGAGCTGATTAGCGCAGCTGAAAGGGATGAAGAGCTTGTCAACATCAGGGCAAGAATGGAAGAACTTGAATTGTAGATGCAATAGAATGAAATGTCGAGATGGGTATATGAATGGCCCATGAGATCATCCGTTTCAGGGATTTGGACACTGGGAGTTAGTGAAGGAAGTCTCTGGACTTCGCGAGTGGCGAAGTCATGAAGGGATCAGGACCGTCCATCTGAGGAGGACAGGTGTCAGAGATCGAGGGATATCACAATCTCAAAGGTTCACAAGGTGAGAGCCCAGGAGTTGGGTTCTCAAAGTCATGAGTGGCGAAGTCGTGAGGAGTGGAGACAGCTGTAGGATCCAGGTCGCGGAGGACCGTTGGATCAGAGCCTCATTGTGTGTATCATGCATTCATAGGTTCAGAGGTTGAGAGGACCTCATCTCGACTACAGAAGTCATGAAGTGTCGATAGCCGAGGCATGAGTGTGGACACGTGGTAGAACAACAAGGTGGGGCCCGCATGGTTGTCAGGTGGATACGCGTCACCTGAAGAAAGGAGTCAACACTCCATTGAATTCTCGCGTCTCAGGGATTCGCAGAGTAAGGGCATGAGAGCTCAACCCTTTGACTTGCGCAGTCGTGAGTAGAAAGAATGCGAGAGGGAAACTTAATGTCTCTTCTCGGGGGTTTGTGAAGGTGCGAGTAGCAAGAGGTGCTAGTGTTAATCCTAGCCAGTGGTCGTGCAAGGAAGGCACTAACAGAGAGGGATCTATAACCATTTTTTGATCTCGAGTATCATGGGATTGGAAAGGAGGAGTCGAGATTTTTGACTTGTGAACTCGCGAGATTCAAAGTTGCCACAAGCGCCTTTGGAATTGGTCTTTGGTGATAGCACTGTGGTCGCTCAAAGGAGGTGGAGCTCGTGCCTAGTGTTGTTCACATAGGGGAGCTTCTCGAAAGGACCTATGGATCGATTGAATTGAGATTCCAGCAAGGAATCGAAAGAGTCTCTTCGGCTCATGCAGTGAATGAACGATCCTTAAGACTGGGAGGTCACGCAGAGACTTTGTTGAGGCAGAGGTGGCATCTGCAGCGTCATTGAGGTAATTGAGTTGATGTACTTCTTTCATTCCAATTAATAGATCATTGGTTTTCCCCTATGAATATTTGTATTCAATTTAAAAATGTTCAAATTTAGTTTATTTCATCATAGATCAAGTTATATCTGAACTATATCTAGGATTCTAACACTGGGAAGAGAAATAGAATGGTATTGTTTTGTATATTATGTGTAGGAAGTAGGATGTAGGAACCAAATCCAAAACTTTAGGATTGTAGAAGCCATGACATACAAATAAAAAACTTAAAAATAAGGTTTGTCGTTCTTCCATTTCCTTGTGTAATTTTGAATCTTATTGCTTGTTTCTAAGGAAATCCATAGAAGTATATCTCACTATATATTTAGGATCAATAGGCAGATCCTACAGATATCTTGTAAATCTATTGGTGATATTTTCTTTGTAATAGAACTGGTGACTCCATTGGGGAATAATATTTGATTCTTCTCTACTTTAGTTTCTCTTTCCTACTATGATGCAGGAGCATCGCTTCCCTTTCAAGCGAGCCAGCACGAGGAGGAAAA
>JASDQU011443184.1:10473-21418 GCA_032191745.1 Picea mariana | reverse complement strand
ATATTCGCGCATCGTGACTTTATGGCTTCACTAAATTCAGATGGGGTATCGTAATAGCAATAAAGGATGTGACTAGACTGGGTTCGTGTGTCACATGTACTTAGATTGTGTTCAGATTCATTCTCCCTCTGACCAAAAAGGGGTCCCCGTCATATTAATATTTGTCATTAATGGGTTCTTTACGCTTCTGATCCTACACTGTTGAGTTAGCAGTTCTGTATCAAATAACACTTAGATAGAAAAATAAAATAGATTACATGTCACGGACCAACACTACACACGTCGACTTTATTAATTGAATTTAAAGAAATTGAAGAAAAACTCAAATCTAACCACTATACATGCTCCTTTAGACTAGAGAAAAATCCTTTAGCTCAATTCTGAGACATATAGGGTTTCAGGCGAGTGCCATTCACCCATCTTAGCCGCAACATACCATCTAGTTGTGAAAATCTGACTACTCCTGCAGGTCATATCTATGAAACTATAAATGGTCCCAACCAATGCATGTGCAACTTTCCTGGATGCTTTTGGTACCAACTATCATACAGTAGGACCTTGTCTCCT
Source organism: Picea mariana (assembly GCA_032191745.1). NCBI lineage: Eukaryota > Viridiplantae > Streptophyta > Pinopsida > Pinales > Pinaceae > Picea > Picea mariana. Next base: position 20,851 of record JASDQU011443184.1, on the reverse strand, counting down.
TGCACAAATACTTTATTCTTAATGTGTCTGTCATGCCAATATTTTTTCCTTTCTTTCTCAATTGACCAATGGAAGTCTTAGAAAAAAAAAATTTCTTCAAGTTCTTGTAACTCTATAATTCTTTGCACCATTCATTCTTCCTTTGACATGTGTGTGATCTGTGCAATGTACAAACTTGGAGTAATGAATTCTACAGGCACCACAGCCTCTTTCCAATAAGCTAGTTGAAATGGTGTGTACCTATGGACTTTCTTTGTAGTTGTCCTGTAAGCCCATAGTATTGTTGGAACTATCATCCCAATCTTCCTTGTTTGTGCATAAAACCTTCATTAATCCTCTATCCAAAATCTTGTTGAACACTTCTACTATTCCAATGGCTTATGGGTGGTAGGGGCTTCTTTTTTGATGTTGGATCAAGAAATCTGATGTAAGATTTGCTATGGTACTACTGATAAAATGAGCTCCCTAGTCACTTGTCAGACTCGTAGGACATCCAAATTGAGTGATAATATTTTCAAAAATGAACCTAGCAACAATATTGGTCAAGCAATACTGAACAATTGTTTTCTCAGCCAAATGTGTAAGGTAGTCAATTGCGATAATAATGTAACTATCCTTTGAATTCTTAGCTATGGGGTTGATCAACCTAATGAAGTCAACCACCCATGTCTCAAATTCCTTCAATGCGCGAACTGGTTGAAGTGGTAATCCATATCATTGTGATGGCTTACCCACTCTTTGAAAAACATTGGATGATCTAGCATCTACCTTTGTGTCCTTGAATAGCGTGTCCCATCATAGTCCAACTCGAAGAACCTTTTTTGCAATGGCATTTCCTCCCACATGACCTCACACAAACCCACTATGGAACTCCTAAAATATATCCTGTCTTTCGTCATCCAAGACACATCTCCTGAGGATGTTATCTAGTCCCAATTTAAACAATTTCCCTGCAACCAACTGGTGTTCTATCGCTCTAACAACCATATGTCATTTATAGGTTGCAGAATACATTTATGGGAAGGATCATGTACTTAAGAAGACTATTATTTCTTCCTTGTATTCTAGTATAGCTTCAACCCAGAATAGATCTGCATCTGGGAGCTGATCATCAAATGCTCAGCCACTTTCCCCTGACTCTAATCTAGACAGGTGACAAGGTCCTACGTTGCATCTTCCAAGCTTAATTATCAATTGAAAAGAAAATTCCCGAAATAGTAGCAACCATCTACAAATTCTCCCTTCCAACACAGGTTTGTTAACTAGATATTTCAATGCATAATGATTAGTAAAGAACTCAAAATGAGAACGTAACAAATAATTTATAAATTTTTGCAAAGCATAAATCATAGCTAAACCCTCCCTTTCTGTCATTGTATAGTTGTTCTCATCTTACGATAACTTCCTGCTCACAAAATAGATAGGATGATCCATGGCTCCATCTCATGGTTGCGCTAATATAGCTCCTAAGGCAATACCTGAAGCATCTATGTGGACATAAAATTCATTTTCCCATTTTGGAAATATCAGAATAGGTGTTGTGTTGGGATTCTCCTTTAGAGTTTCCAATGCTTTATCACATTCTGGGGTCCATTGGAACACTTCAGCCTTCTTTAATAGATTTTCTAGTGGTGCAGTAATATTTGCATATCTCTTGATGAACCTAGGGTAGTACCCTGTGTGCCCCAGTGTGGAGCTCAACTGCTTAGAACTTATAGGTGGCAGCATGTTCACAATGACCACAACTTTGGTTGGGTCTACCAATACTCCTCTACATAGTATGTGGCCTAACAAATTTCTATGTGGCACACAAAAGATACACTTTCTGAGATTCAACGATATCTTCATTTCTCTACATCTGTCAAACTTTAGATGTAGTAGCATTACATGTTCCTTGAGCATACTATATACCGTCCAATCATCCGTATAAACTTATATAAACTTGTGAATAAATTCTTGGGAAGCTTCTATTACAATCCTGGAGAAAACTGCAGGGGTGTTCTTTAAGCTGAATGGCATCACATTGTATGCCAAAGATCCCCCATTATGTTATGAATTTGGTCTTGTTTTTGTCTTCTTCAACAATCCTTACTTTGTGATACCCAAAAAATCCATCTATGAATGAGTACAATTCTTTCCCCACAACCTGTTCTAGCACCTCATCAGTAAAAGGTGTTGGGAAAGGGTCATGCACACAGTCATAGTTAAGGATTCTATAGTCTACATAGAACCTGATATCCTCTGTGCCTTTCTTGCTTTGGAAGACTATTGGGCTGACCCATTCTACTTCTTCCACTAAAAAAATAAGTCCAACATCCAACATCTTGTCTACCTCCTTCTTAACCTTCTCTTTCACTCTGGGGTTAAGGAGGTATAGTCTATGACTCACAAGATTTTATTCTGGTTTCAATTAAGTTTTCATTTCTCCCATAACTCCTTTGATTCCTTTTAACTCTAAAAATATCTTTGGGAACAAATCCTCATATTCCCGCAACAAACTCTGTATTTCATGACTAGTTTTCTCATCCTAGTTGTTAGCACCAAAAGTCACCCCTATATTGTAGCAGAGGTAAGATTGATACCCATCATATTTTTATGTCACAGGTTGATTATAAAAGGGTCAAATGGGAGAAGTCTCAAGAAAGTATAGTCTTTACTCAAAAAACTAGGCTGGTATGCATAGATAGGTGAGGTCCTGATCTAACTTCAGTCAGTAATTTGTAGTAAGGGTGAGTAGGAGGAAGACTTACTAAGGAAATGTAGAGGTTTGTCGAGGACATTAGGCCTTCCAACAATCCAAAGAGGAAAAAATTAAATGCAATAACTTCTCGAATTAAAATCTCAAAGAAACTGGAAAGGAATTACAACAACACTATAATCAAACATTCATTATAATGCAGTCACAATAGTTCAAGTGAATCATTCAATCATGAACTCTTTCAATATCAGAGGCAAAGAATATGTAGTAAGGAAAGATGACAGTTATTAAAAAAGAATTCTCAAATACAGATGCCTAGCCAAAAGCCAGAGGATTTACTTAAAACTTTACAATACGAGAGCTTTGCTCTACCATTGACCCTAAAAAAATGGAAAAAATGCCTACATATACTGAAAACTAGCTCCCACTGTTGAAGGTGTGATCATGTCATGAGTTTAAGGCTTTGCATTGATAAACTTCTCTATCAGGCTGCACATGCAGATGTTAGTCAAACTTCCCATGAAGTCTTCTGTCAGACGTGATCTCTGTCATTCTAGACTGATGGTATGCCTCTGCATTATTCCTTTTCTGGCCTTCTATTTATGGAAGGAGATGATGTATCAACCACCTTCCTTGTTTTCATTAACTACTTCATCAGGATTTGAGTGGGCGGAGTGAATGACTACACTTGGAAGACATGGCAGCCTTTCCTTTGCCATTTGTGCCTTGTCGGATTCTTACGAAAGAGATAGGAAGGCAAACAAAGGATATTGATGAGGAGAGGCTGGCGAGGTGATCAGTGCAGGTTGAGCTCTCTAAGGCATATACTCGATAGCTAGGTGGAGGGCCACAATCGATGAGGTGGTGACTGGGGAAGCATGGATGACAGGACGTGGACGTTGAGGTGTAAAGGCACAGAGGCAAAAGTGCACAAGAAGGTGATGTGGAGGAATAAGGGGGGATCCGATCACCGAACGTGGTGGGGACAACCATCCAAGGTGGAGGTGATAGGTAATACAAGACACATGAGGAAGTGACATGGGAGACAAATGTCACGAAGCTAGAGGAGGAGGTATAAAGGAGATGCGACAGAAGGTGGGAGTGGGACACACATGGTAGGTGGTGATAAGTGACATAGGAAATGGGAGATGTGATAGGAGGAGAGATGGGTGAGTGGGGGACAGGTGTTGGGAGGAGAGTCGGCAGTATGTGGAGGAAGTAAGTGGTCTACTCAGAGGGGGGGGGTAGTGGTAAGAGGTTTTGAGTGGGGAGAGGGGGGTCTAAGTTAACGAGGAAGCACCACAATAGTGGGGAGCCCGTGCACGAAAACCACCAAATCAGACCCCCCCCTCATTAAAGGTAGAATGTTGGAGGGGGGTATGATATGGGCCCTGCACCATAGATCTGACCACGTAGATCTCGACCACCCAGATCCACGCGCTGCTTAGCATGATGCACCTGTGCACACAAAAATTAGGATAAGTGGGTTTTTAACCCATTTCTTGCCTCTTTTTACCAAAATGCCAACTTCTTAGGAAAACACCCCCCTTTACAAATTAATGTGATAACATTTAGGCTCCATGGAGGATGGATTTCTCCCTGCAAGATGCCAAGAACTCTTTTGTAGTTTCAGTGCCTTGTGTTGGGCTATGGAGTCGAGCTCAAAACATCCTGCTAAAAAATATAGGCCAATAAGTAAGAAAAAAAAATAAAAATAAACACACATGCTCCAAGGATATTATTTATGTACAGTCCTAAACTAATTGATTTTTACACAGTGCTAGGTGAAATCAAACTTCCACAATAGCCATTCAAGTAACTTCCTAACTAGAAGCCATTTTATTATGTCAGTGATTGATAACATATAATGCAACCATGACAACATAATGGTTACATCCTTCAACTTTCCTCCTAATGTTGAGGTTAGGATAAAGCTGGGTGGCTTCAATACATGAAGAAAATACAACTCCATGTATTCCTTCATAGGCTCATAGGCCAAGCGAAAAACTACAGAAAATTGGTAACAGGCAACCTTCTTTGCTACAAAGTTGCTCATACATTGTTGGATGTCTCTGACAAGCATAGGTGGGTGAGAGGTTGATGCAGGCTAACTTCTCTTGGATGATGGTTTCTCATTGACAGGCTCTAGACAGGAGATAAACTTCCCCTTCTTATGCTCCTCTGGTTCTTCTTCTTGGCTCTCCCAAGGGTCAGATTCATAATCAACATAAACAAGACCTATGGGAAAGCTCTTCTCTTCATCATGATGCCCATGATGGCTGATTTCCTCACAATGATTTTCCTTAATGAATAGAGGATAAGGCTTTGTTGTATTCTCTTGGAGATTTTACATATCCAGCTCAGAATCAAATTCATAGATATCATATACAGGTTTGTTTCTCCTCTGGTTAGAAAACTGTGATGTGGGGCTCTGTTGCTCATCATTTGAATAATCATCAAAGCTTGGGACAGTAGGCATGTCAGGAGTAGAATGCAAGGCCTCTATAGTCATAAAATCTTCAACACTATCATCGTCAGTAGGGATGTCAAGACCATCTGCTTCAAGGACATGAAAATCCTCTGCGCTTTCTTTAGATTTGAACCCTTCTATCTTGGCTCCACTACTTTGCCCAAAACATCTTCATATTCCTCATGGTCCACATCCTAACAACATTCATTAGACACAACCATATCTTGACCATGGCCTTCACCTTCCTCACAACAATTATGACAAATTAACTCAGAGGAATAATACCTTTGGTAATGCTTATTAAAGGCAGCATGAAACTATTCTAGGGAGGAGATGCTAGCAGGGGGCAAGGATTGATACCACTCATGGGCATTCCTGTCCAATGAGAACATGAACATCTTCATTAATACATCCTCATGATGTATCTCCCACTGATGCATGAGTTCATGAAACTCATGGAGATGCCGAGCAGGGTTGTCCTTTTTACATTCTCTAAATATGGGAAAATAATCACCCCATTCATCCATAGTAGGGACAACATTAGGAAAACCAGGAACAAAAAAAAAATTAAAAGGAGAAAACCTTCGAGCTAGGACATTGTTCATCTCGAACCAGTGGAGTTTCCAGTTGATTCTTTAACCATGGAGTCACCAAGTGAATGATATGAAGTAGGAGTGTGTCTGGATTTTGTTCACCATCAAATACCAGATATGATCACTGTGTTCTCCCAAGGGCTACCAGGTGTAGCTAGAAGTAGCGACACTGAAATAGTGGAGTTGAGACAGTGGATTTGCCTCAGTGGAGTCGCCTAGTGAAAGCACAATCTTAAAAGGTTCCAATTTTTGATGCACCTTCAGAATTAGAAGTTTGTTGTCATTCTACCCAAGGAAAATCTTTAATTTGTCCCCGAAAATGATGCCATAAATGTTAGCACCAGAAGTCACCCCTAGATTGTGGCAAAGGTAAGCCTGATACCCATCAGAGTTTTATGTCACATGTTGGTTATAAAAGGGTCAAATAGGTGCAGTCTCAAGAAAGTATAGTCTGAACTCAGAAAACTAGGTTGGTATGCACATATAGGTGAGGTTTTGATCTAACTTCAGTTAGGAAGTTGTAGTAAGGGTGAGTAGGAGGAAGACTTAGTGAGAAAATGTAGAGGTCTGTCAAGGACATCAGGTCTTCCAACAACCCAAAGAGGAAAAATTTAAACAAAAGAACTTCTCGAATTTAAATCTCAAAGAAACTCAAAGAAATTACAACAACACTATAATCAAACATTCATTATAATGCAGCCACAATAATTCAAGTGAATCAGTCAATCATGAACTCTTTCAGTATTAGAGGCAAACAAGATGTAGTAAGGAAAGTTGACTGTTATTAAACTACAAGTCTCAAATATAGATACATAGCTAGAAGCTAGAGGCTTTACTTAAAACTTTACAATATGGTAGCTTTGCTCTACCATTGACCTTAACAAAATGGAAAAAATGCCTACATATACTCAAAACTAGCTCCCACTGTTGAAGCCTTGATCATGTCACACGTTTAAGGCTTTGCATTGATAAACTTCTCTGTTAGGATGCACATGCAGACGTTGGTTAGACCGTCCATGTAGTCTTCTGTCAGAGGTGATCTCTGTCATTCTGGATTGATGGTCTGCCTCTGCATTTTTCTTTTTTNCATTGGTCTCTGAGTGGGCAGAGTCAATGCCTACACCTAGAATACGTGGCGGCCTTTCCTTCACCATTTGTGCCTTTTCGGATGCTTACAGAAGGGATGGACAGGAAAGCAAAGGATATTGACAAGGAGGGGTTGGCAAGGTGATCAATGTAGGTTCAGCTAGCTAAGGCATATGCTCAATGGCTAGGTGGAGGGCCATAATCAATGAGATGGTGATTGGGGAAGCATGGGCAACAGGACACGGATGCTAAGGTGTAAAGGCACAGAGGCGAAAGTGAACGAGAAGTTGATGTGGAGGAAAAAGGGGGGATTTGATGGTCGAACGCGGTGGGGATAACTAGCCAAGGTGGATGTGACATGGAATACAAGGCACAGGAGGAAGTGACATGGTAGATAGATGTCATGAAGCTAGAGGAGGAGGTAGAAAGGAGATGTGATAGAAGGGGGGAGTGGGCTACACATGGTAGGCGGTGATANGGGGGGGGGGGTCCAAGTTAATGAGGAAGTGCCATGATAGTGGGGGGGCCGCACTCGAAAACCACCAACTTGGATCCCCCCTCTCGTTAAAGGTAGAATGTCGGGGGGGGTCCTATATGGGCCCTGCAGCATAGATCTGAGTGCTCAGATCTCGACCACACAAATCCACATGCTGCTTAGCATGACAATCCTGCACACATAAAGCTTAAGATAAGTGGGTTTTTATCCCATTTCTTGCCTCTTTTTACCAAAATGCCAACTTCTTAGGAAAACACCCCCCTTTACAAATTAATGTGATAACGCCAGTAATCTCCCACCATGGCTATATTGGGTTGCTCCATGGTCCCTAAATTGGCTTTGTGCAACTTCAATGGGTAATTATAAGAACCATTAATCTGACTTGGTATGATGTTCTAAATTTCTCGTTTCCCTTATGTCTCTTTAATGGCTATGTTTCTCAGTTCTTCTAAATTATCTGGTCTCTCCAAATCCTTCTCAATCTTATAACATTCTATAGGTGTCTTGTCTAAGTTTAGGTGAATATTAGTTTGAAGTTCTCGGATATGCTTTGCACATACCACTAGGTCTGATTTCTGAATACTATTGTCTGTAAAAATAAATTCTTTAATTTTTTGCAAGACTACTTCAAGCTCAAGGTTCTTACTTGTAAAGGAGAATTCCTTGTAAAAGTGATCTGCCAATGTTTTCCAGTCGATGGTCCATCTTCTAGTTTCTTCATGCATGAACCAAGATTTCAGGATTGGACTGAGTGAGTGGTGAAATACTTGAACCCAGAAGTGAGATGGTATTTCCGCAACTTTCCATTGTGTTACTCATTCTTCAATATGTGCTTCAGGATCAGACTCTCCATTGAACAGTTGCACAACTTGGAAATTCATCTGCATCTCTGATTTTAGTTTCTCCTTATCCCAAAACCTATATTTTATAGCTTGCTTCACATCATCCCAATTTCTGAGTAAGGATTTATGATTGGCCCACAATCTGGCAATGGTGTCTTAGAGAGATAAATCGAGTACTGAGATCCTTTGATCCTCTACTACCTTTTCTTCCATGTTGTGTGTTAGCACCATAAGTCACCCCTGGATTGCGGAAGAGGTAAGCCTGATACCCATCAAAGTTGTATGCCACAGGTTGGTAATAAAAAGGGTCAAATGGGCATAGTCTCAAGAAAGTACCATCTTAACTCAGAAAATTGGGTTGGTATGCACAAATAGGTGAGGTCTTGGTATAATCTCAGTTAGTAAGTTGTAGTATAGTGGTGAGTAGGGGGAAGATCTTGAGGAGAGTGAAAGGATATGCTAGGGACTTCAGGTCATCCAAAAACATAAGGAGGAAAAGCTTCAAATTCAAGATCTTATTGAATTCAAAACTTCAGGGAACTGAAAATGCTATAACGACTCTGAAATCAATCATACATTACAAAGAAGTCACAAAAAACTGACTGGAACATCCATGCTCGAGCTCTCAGGATCAGAGGTAATGGAAAACACGAGAAGCTGATTAAAACTGGTGGTGATGTTACTGTGATCAAACATACATCACAAAAATGTAACTACCCTCGACTGGACCACACATGCCCGAGTGTTTTAACATAGTTGTTACAAAGATATGAAGGGAAGCTAACTTACATTAAACAAGAAGTCTCAAATATAGCTACATAACTAGAGAACCAAAGTGTTCATTAAAAATTTACAAATCAGGAGCTTAGCTCAACCATCGACCCTAAGAAAATATAAAAACTGAGTATTTATACTCAAAACAACCTGCTCCCTTCAAAAGCACACTCTAGTCACTTCATTCAAGGGTTGGCATTTGCATCTTATTCTATCAATACACACTTGATTTATTCTATCAGACATGATCTTGGATGGGTATGGACTTTGCAGGAAAATCCGTTGACAGGGGGACCTTGGGTTGACAGTCTGCCTTCTACGGCCAAATTTCCCATGTTTTCTATTTATGTGGTGAAACGATGTTTCAAACACCTTCTTCATTCTCATCAATTTCTTTTATTGGGATTAGGATGAGTCCTGATGCCCATGAGCATTCTAGGAGAACTCACAATCCCTTCAGTCAATCCTGGTGCCTCGAGGCCATGCAACTATTTTTTTGTAACCAACTCGGGTGCTGCATCCTTTTGGTGTAGCTTCTTCCCATCGCCCAATGTGACCATGGGCCATGACCTCATGCTTATCCTGTGTGATATTTTGGGGTTTCTCATTTCAAGAGTTTTCACTCCCCTTTATCTCCAATGTTCCAATGCTCAATCCCGCAAAATGACCCATCCAAATCAATGGTTGTATCTCCTTCAATCCTGATGGCCACGATCATCTCCTCAAACAACTTCATTCATCTATCATTCAATTAGGCACTTTCCTTTCATTCATCCCCACTTCCATATTACCCTGGGCTATGATCACGTGCCCAACTATTAGGCGTGTCATGATTTCATGTTTCATGAATTCATGTTATACTTCATGATCAAACCTTCGAGTCGCAAAATTGTGATTGCTTGTATCGGGTGACATGCGTCTCTCTATATCGAATGACCCAGATCATTTTGGGACTTAGCACTTTGCAAGCCTTGAATACTCTACCCTGTTACTTTCCCAACTCGTGAAATCTCGAAAATCCAATCCTGCACCATGTGTCCCTTAATTTGGATAGATCAGATTAAAGCCATCGTATTTTCGTGTCTCGGGGTTTTGGGCTGTGGATGCACCTTTATGATGCAAACCCCAAACTCTTGATTCTCATCCTCTCTTGATTTGAGTTCATATTAAAATGTGTCAAGTGTTGTTCTTGGTGCTCACAACTGTGGCCTGTGAACAATTACTCGGGTGACTGGCAGAGGGATCGGGAAAACAAAATATCAAAGACGGAGATAAAGAGAGGAGTGATCGACCTTAGGGAAAACAAAAAGGCTTAAGGTCGAAACTTTTTAGGAAATATGACAAGGGAAAAATAGGTTGATCAAATGGATGAAGGTGAACAAATGAAAAACTACAAGTTGAGAGGAAAAACTCATGATC
>JASDQU011443183.1:0-13346 GCA_032191745.1 Picea mariana | reverse complement strand
GTAAATCTTATGTAAAATGTAGAAACCTAGGCTAATCTTACTAGTCCTTAATATGCAAAATGTAAAATGTTTGGCAATAGTTTTGTAAAAATATTCAAATTTCTAAGGATTTTATATAGTTTCTATAAAATTTTGGCAATTTTTAAGGTAAAATAATTGTATTCTATGGAATTTGGGCATTGCTTTTAGAAAAAATGGAAATTGGTGAATCTTTTTTTGGAAAAGACCATGGAAAATTAGTCCATTTGCGAAATTTACCCCCTTAAATCATCTATGGTGGCAAATCACCCAATAATATGTAGTGAAAGTGGGAGCCAAATACCAACTCAAATCCAAGTTCCTTAAAAGAAGTGGTTGAACTCCATCACATGTATGTAATTCCTCCATAAGCTCCTTGTAGTGCATATGTATTCTCCATCGGAATCCAAAAAATGGCTTGAAAACCATGTCTCAAAGCCATGTGCTCCAAGGGTGGAAGTATGAACTTCAAATGTTTTTTAGAGTAGAATAGTGATTGCAAAAGCTTCTAAATATGGCCTAATAAACTCCATAATAACCTCCAAAACATAACTTCCTCTAAGGTTGGTCAAGATCCTTCCCTTGTTTGGCTTTAAATAGACTTCAAAAAGGATTAAAAAGTATGTCAAAAGAGTGTCCAAATCATCTCCAAAAGAAGCCTATAAGGACCTCGTCCCATAGTCAACTCACAAGATAATCGGTGAAAATTGGCCTCCATTTGAGGTTGAGTTGGTTTGATGAGATGGTTGGGAGGTAGGTCTTGCACTCTCCCCACCTAGGTTCAAATCCATGATGAGACTCTCGCTCGTTATGATAAGGCTAGAAGGGTAGGTGACCCCTGAGTGGGACCCCCCTCGCGAGTGTGTCTCTATATGTCTTGACCCTTGATAAGTCATAAGTTGCTTGTTAGATGTTGGATTCCAGGTTGTTGACACTAACCAATTCTTCTCAATTTAAATAAATAAATAAATCTCCATTTTATCCAACTTCTTTAATTTTGTTTTACATCCAATAGAACAAAACTAACAACTTTTATTTTAATATATATATATATATANTTAATGTATGCATATATATATATATATATATATATTCAAAACAAATGACTTGGAAAGGCTCACAACCATAAACTTTATAATAAGGTGGGAGACCGGGGTTTTTGAATACATGGGAGATCACATGGAGGGGAGAAAGGAAGGAGAACGGTGTTTGGAGGAGAGAACTGAAATCAACCAAAACCCACTAAAACCAAAGAATTTGATTAAACTCACGCCCATGATGGGAAGAGGACACGTGTTCTTTTTAATTCTTCGGAGGAGTGTAGTGTACTCAACCATCCTCGTCTCGGACTTGTACATGACTTGTAGTCTACTCAAACTATGAGATGACAACTTATGCCCATCTTGACACGTTATGCTAGTGTTTGATGCAACTTATGCCTATCTTAACACGTTATGCTTGTGTTTGGGGATGGAGGCAATGAATACAACATTTTTTTTATCGCCAAATATCTAACCTGAGAAAACACAAAATGACAAATGGTAAATGTTCAGTTTATCATGACCCTACATTATAATATCTAAGGTAATCTGTAGGTGTTACCAGGCATTAGTCAATCGGATGGAGATTCTGATTCACTTTCACTCTTGGTCCTGAACTTCACCCCTCCTGGAGACCCTTTCCCGGCTCACTCGGTGCTATTGCCGATCTTCCGGGGCAAGGAACTTATTAATCCTTCTTCAGGAGCTGGCCCCTCTAGCTCTCACTATATGGAGGGCAAGGCTTATGCTTGGTCTCGGGGCATAGGATCGGAACTATCCCCACTCCGAACCCGCAGCTCCAGAAAGAAGAAAGACTCGCTCATCATTCAGCACTCCACTCCAAATCTTCCCTCACAGGAGGAAAAGCCCCTTAGAGCATTAAAGGCTTTGGCTCGCTCTAAGAAATGATAGTGCTCTCCTTAAATGTAAGAGGGACCGGAGGCACCCTCAAGGCTGCCTCCTTCNTAAACTCACGCCCATGATGGGAAGAGGACACGTGTTCTTTTTAATTCTTCGGAGGAGTGTAGTGTACTCAACCATCCTCGTCTCGGACTTGTACGTGACTTGACTTGTAGTCTACTAAAACTATGAGATGACAACTTATGCCCATCTTGAAACGTTATGCTAGTGTTTGATGCAACTTATGCCCATCTTAACACGTTATGCTTGTGTTTGGGGATGGAGGCAATGAATACAACATTTTTTTTATCGCCAAATATCTAACCTGAGAAAACACAAAATGACAAATGGTAAATGTTCAGTTTATCATGACCCTACATTATAATATCTAGGGTAATCTGTAGGTTGGGATATATATTGTTCAATCTCAAAATCATATAGTATGTATTTTAATTTATACAACATTAATTGCTATTGCTATGTTGTAGGGTGAATATTATTTGTTTAAATTATATTATATTATATTTAGGGATGATGAATATTGGAAATCTAGTAGATCATTGGCATGAGTTTAATAAAACTTGGTTATTTTTTTATTTTTTTTTAAGGTGGAGTGGATCCAAATTGAAATATGTGAATGGTATAAGTTTAATAGAGAATATAAGAAGATCAAGATGACTCGGCTTAGCTTGGAAAATTGTCAAATTGAAGTTGATGTATAATGCCTAGGTACATCAGAAATGCACTAAAATGCAACTCAATTGCTTCAATGATAATGTAAGAGCCAATAACACTATTACTCAATTGTTGTTATTAAAATATGGTTTAAAATATTATCTTTTCCTAAATGTATATTTTGAAGTCAGTACTTACCGCTCAACAAATTTGTTTTATAAAGTAATTCACATTATTATTAATAAAGTGTTTATATATAAAAAATATATGTATATAAAGAAATAGAATTGTATGAATATTAATAGATAATATGAGAAAAATATTATATCTTTATAGATATGGAAGTAAGGTTAACTTACCTTTTCAAGGGGGTAATCTCGAACAAAGAAAAGCTCATATATAAATGATTTTCTAGACAGTTTTTACAATGCTTTTATATTTTTATATAGTACTTTCTATTCCCTAAAAACATTGTAGAGAAGGAACTTTCTAGTAGGAAGAACCTTCTAGTAAGTCTTCTTACAATTATGGTGTTCACATTATTACATAGGCCTTATTTACTAATGAAGGTCTCCATACATAGCAATACATAGTAATCTATATACTTGGGGAGTTAGGGAGGTCAGGACCCTAACATGCCCTCCACCCTTAAAAACCATCCTTGTCCTCAATGCTGGATATGTGGAAAGTGTTGTAAAATGATTGTTGGTTCCCATGTAGCATCCTCTATCTATGTATCTTTCTGTTATATTAAAACTTCGTGGATCATGCAGTAGCAGAGACGACACTCTTGTTTTTCAAGGATGGCCTCTGGCTACAACAAAATGGAACCTTCTTCATCCAATTTAGGAATATTAGTTTGAACCCAACAATTGGATCCGACCACTTTCTTTAAGCAGGATACACTAAATACTAGATGGATTTTAGAGTGGCTGGGAAGTGCGAATTTGTAATCCACCTACCCAATACGATTAAGGATTGTATAGGGACCATACAATTTTTATAGAAATAACACTCACACTAAACCAACCACGAAAGAGAAGACAAAATTAAACAGAAGATTTAACAATGACAATAACACAACATGTAGATATTTTACCCTAGAAAACCTTAATCAGGAAAAACAACATTCCTTGACTGGCTTTCGCTCTCTTGTTGTCATATTCATTCATAGAATAAGGAGTTACATGAATAACCTTGGTCCACACCTAAGACACAATAGTCATCCTACTCTCTTGATTTTACAGAAGAACAACATTGTAGCTAATTCAACTTACATCTACATGGCCATTACACACCTCTCGAATTCGAGAGTTTGATTATTTAAGATTAGATTTTACTATATCACATCACGCCATATTTATAGGCTTTATAGAATGAAAAACCATAATTCACGGTGCCCAAAAATGGCTACATATCCATGTAGATGTTTGCCTACAATCCCGCGAATATTGAGATTATGTTACAGTTCAATACCTATCGAACTTTAGTCAATTACAAATCAGTCCACCTTCAGTTGGTCTTCCAATAGACTACCACTCGACCTCATGTAGATTGACCATTTTACCTTTGAATTAACCATTGACTTGACTTATATGTCCAGTTGAACATTCACCTAGTCAGTCCACCTCAACTAGTCAGTTGGTTTAGACTACGTTTTCACATCAAAGAGTATAACACCCCAACATTATCCTAGTTTTTATCTTTTTTGTTGTAACATGAGAACCTGACCTTATGTTCATTGACCCAGAGAAACAATGCCCATTTTCTCTCTACACCGAGAGAACTTCACCATACTCACAAACTTGATCAAAGAGTCTGCAATTTTTTCCAAGTGTACCTTCTCCAACAACACTTTCTTGCTTTCCACCATGTCTCTTATGAAATGGTATTGTACATCAATATGCTTCCTCTTGGAATGGTAAGTTGGATTCTTTGCCAAGAAAATTTAATTTTGACTGCTATAATTTATCTTCATAACTTGCTACTCAAACTGAATCCTTGAACACAATATATGAAGACATACGGTTTCTTTGCTTGCATGGGTGGCTACCATGTATTTATCTTCTATTGTCGACAAGGCTACAACTTCCCATCTCTTAGTCATCCAACCGATTTATCAACCAAACATCATGAACACACATCCATTGATTGATCTTCTTCAATCAATATCTCTAGCCCATTTGGTGTCGACAAAACCATGCACATTCACTTTCCTCTTAGTTTCAGTTTTCCCTCGGTAACATATCGCATATTCCATTGTGCCATGAAAGTACCTAAACACTCTCTTGATAGAAGTCTAGTTTTCTTTCCCAGGTGTCGATATGTACCTGCTCAATACTCCTACAACATGAGCAATGTTTGGTCGAGTCCAAACCATAACATACATTAGACTACCAACAACACTAACATAGGGAACACATTCCATGTCCTCTATTTCTTCATGTGTCATTGGACACTATTCAAGAATCGACAATTAGTTTTTCCCCCATAGGAATTGGTACCTTTAATGGTTTTTTGTAAGGCCTACCTATTTCAGGACTCAAAATAAATAAACATTTACTATAATCTCCTACTGAAATGACTAAGATTTAGTTTAGAATTTGTTTCATGATTTTCTTATACTAGCAATAAACAACAACAACGTGATAAGGATAATAACATAATAAAATACATACCTCGACCTGCAGGTTGGTTGATTCAGCCCCTGGTTCACTTGTTCTTATGCTTTCCCAAACTGCCCAACTGAATATTAACCTCCCAGCCAACTACGAACAACCTCTCCAGCTCCCTAGCTCCAAGAATCCTTGTGGTTTCCTATCCCTCGAGCCCGAAGTTCCCAACAACAATAGTTCCCTCTGAGAGTTCCCCAAAACAATTGTTCTTCCAATTTCTTTCTCCTTCTCGATCTCCTTCAGGATTTCTTCCTCCTCCTTCTTCTCCAATTTCCCCCCAAAACAAAGAATCCCCTTTCTCAGTCCTCCCCCTCTTCCTTATCCTCCTCTCTCAAATCCCCCTCATTAATTCCCCAACAACATTATCCCCTATTAATTCCCCAACAGCTTTATCCCCCCCATTAATTACTTCACCTAGCTTTTAATAATAAAATAATAAAAGATTCATTTAATTTATTTTAATAATTAATTAAATTTAAATTAAAAACTATGATGAATAATTAATCAAATTGGGTTGTTACATACACCAACCCTTCAAGAAACTTCGTCCCAAAGTTAGATTAATTTACAATACAAGGGTAATGACACATGATTCATACATCCACATCAAATAAACAACATCGTCAATTTAAAACACATATGCATACTAGTGTACATGTGCAAGGACTCACACATGTACTAATGACAATAATGATCACACCTAAAGTAATTCTTGTATGTGTCCAATCCAATCAACAAGACCATTCATTTCATAAAATATAATAGACCCTTCAAAATGTTCGTGAAATCTCTCAATTACAATAATTTAACACAAACAACATTCACTTAGATAATTGTAGTTCAGTTAAGTAAATATAAACATACATATATACATATATTTTTTTTCAAAATGAGGAAATAAAGAAATTCTACCATAATGTGAAAGTCCCACTAATGCAGGAGCATCACCATAAAAGCACGAGTGGAGGACAGTTAAGCGCCAATGTGCATTTTGAAGTGAATTTTTAAATTCAAAGTGGCATATCGTGCAAATCTTTTGAAAGGATTGTAATTAAAGAACCTCTTTAATGTTTTGGAGTTGGATGATCGCATGAGATCATTGGAGAATGTATTTAATTTTAATGAAGTCGCATGCAATACATATTCGATGTGTTTGATCTTATCTATCTGCCACAAATATTTATTGTAATAAATTGTAAGTAGTTGAAAGCTTTTATTTTGATAGGATAGCTCTAGAATAGCTGGAGGGAAAAACTCTAAGAGCCCCTCTTATATAAATCTTTGTATTGTTGCCCAAAAGAGGTTGCTGGTGGTTGATAGTTGAAGTTGTTAACACTATAATTGTTGATAGTTGTTGGCATTCTAGCTGCTGAATGTATTGTATAGATTGAGAGAGTTGTTGAGAAGCATTGTATGAGCATATGTACATTTCAGGTGAATGAATATAACATAGAAGAATTGTCCCAAATGTGTGGTATTGTTGTGTCTATCTGAATGAATGAATGGTAGGATTTCTATTTATTTGAAATTATCTATTATTTCTTTTTTTTGTGTTTATGGATGCATTTACATGGTGGAATGTATAAATCTGTGAAGATTTAGATAAGTTTCAATTGTTTCTCTTCTACGAGCAAGTGCAAGTGTGCATGGTGTCCTCAAGGAGAGCATTGACAAAGTCTGTTTCGACTCAGAAGCTTAGAAGAGAAAAAGTGAAACTTATATGTGCAAAAATTGCCTAGCGTCCGCAAGGTGTGCATTGGCAGAGACCTCTTTGACTTAGAAATTTCAACAGAGATAGTTTGAGAGTGCAAGTAGGAGGAACCTCGCTCAATTTCATATTGTTCAGAGGGAACAATAGAGCATGGAAGGATTGTTGCAATGAATGCATAGTCATCCTTCAAGAGTCAAGGTTAAAGGAAGTTTGTCCGCAAGGGGTGCGTGACAGAGTATTTTGACTCATAAGCTCAGAAGGAGTAGCAAGAACTGTCCACAGAGAAGCTAAAGTTCGAGCAGGAACAAGTTCAGAAGGGAGAGCGGTGAGAAATATTCAAAGGGAGGAGTCCTTAAAGCTTTCCCAGATTTAATGAGAAAGATCTATCTAGGAGGGATCATAATCATTCCAGATTGTCAGATTTGGGAAAATTTGTAGGAAGGTTAGCCATGAAGCACTTTGGCATTTCAGAGTTCGGAGTGTTTCGAAGCGTTGAGAAGCGAGA
Organism: Picea mariana; assembly: GCA_032191745.1. NCBI lineage: Eukaryota > Viridiplantae > Streptophyta > Pinopsida > Pinales > Pinaceae > Picea > Picea mariana. The sequence continues at coordinate 5,822 of JASDQU011443183.1, read as the reverse complement.
TTACCAAATTTGTGAAGCGATCTTAACCATTGTCTATGAGGAGACATGTGGTAGAGGATTAGAAAATACAGGAGTTAGATGTCCAGAGGATTCAATTGTGGAGTAAGTGAAATTTCATGAAGTCATGAAACCTGAAGTACAGTTGGACTATCAAATCTAGGAAGACACATGGCAGAGATCCACGAATTCGGGAGAAAGCGTTTCGGGAAGAAACAAGGGCCGAGGTGGAAAAAGTTACGAAGCCTAAAGTTGCGAAGGGGTTGGCCCAAGGTTATAGCACGTGGTCACCTAAGAGAAAGAGTCTAGCGTGGAGCTAGAACTCACAAGGCTGTTGTTTCCAAGCATCGAAGAGCAACATTGAGGGTAACCTAGACTTGCATGTAATATCAAAGGGACCTGTGTGTGTGTATTGATTGTTCAAGATCTGTCGAAGGCCCGAAGAACCAATTCGGTTCAAGGAGTTTGAAGATCCAAGACCAGGAGGTCGCATAATCCCCAGGAGGGAAGGGGGTCTGCAATCACCAAGTGGTATCAGAGCTCACATAATTGATCTATGTAGAGAGAGGAGACAAAGAAGTAGGTTGATATCATCGAGTGGTATCAAATACATCAACACAATGCTGCCTAGGAGATGTGCGGAGCCACCTGTAGAAAATAGAGCTATGGAAAGGGAAATGAGAGAAATTAGAGCAAGATTGGATGCCATGGAAACAAGGCAAAGGAGAGCACCTGATGTTGGAGATGTCAATGATGCAAAGAATGAAGAAGTGGAAGATGAAGAAGCTGTAGCAGAGGATGTTGTAGAAGAACACTTGCTGAAAGCGGTTGTCAAGTTGGAAGCTAGAGCAAAGATAGTCATCCCAATGTATGGAGGTAATTTCGACGTTGAAGAATTTCTTGATTGGATACGAGAAATGGAAAAGTATTTTTATTATGAATATGTCGATGAGGAGAAAAAGGTGAAACACATTGTCACCAGTTTAAAAGAACATGCAACACTATGGTTGGATGAACTGCAGGCTGACAGAAGAAGGAAAGGCAAACAAAATATTAAGAGCTAGGATAGAATGGTAGCCAAGATAAAGGTTAAATTCATACCCATGGACTATCAGATAAATCTGTTTAGGAGATTGCAGAACCTGAGATAGAAAGGAATGATAGTCAAGGATTACACAAAGGAGTTATAAAAACTGAACATTAGGGCTAGACAAAGAGAGAGAGATGAGGAAAAATTTGTCAGGTATATAAACAGCTTGAGATATGAAATCCCGGATGAAATCAGAAAGATGATAGTAAGGACAATGGAGGATGCTTATCAGATTGCTCTGAAAGTAGAAGAAAATTTGACCAAAAAGAAGAATCAGAAAAACAAAGGAAGAAGTTTGAACAAAGGCAAAGGAATTTCTCATGACAAGGCATCGAAGCCCAAAGGTGAGGTGGAGAAACCACATAGTCACCCTGAAAGAGGAGGAATTTCCCGAGGAAGACAAAGTGGTGGTAAAAAATCTTTTCCTAGAGGAAGAGGAAGAGGCAGAGGATGAGAGGTAAAGTGTTATGCTTGTGGAGAGATAGGACACATGTCTTGGGAATGCCCCGAGAGAAAGAAAGAAGGAGGTGAAGCTCAAATTTTGAAAGTGCAGAAGAGGAATGTTGAGGTAGAAGGCGTAGAAGATGGGAAATCTCTGATAATGAAGAAGGTTCTCCTAAAACCATAGCCAGAGGTTGAAGAACCAGTGCAGAGGAACAGTTTATTCAGGACAACTTGCAGGACTAAAGACAAAGTATGCAAGGTGATAATTGACAGTGGGAGCACTGATAATTTAGTATCCACAGAGATGGTGGAGAAGTTGGAGCTAGAGAAAACTACACGTCCGATGCCGTATAAAGTCTCATGGTTGCAGAAAGGTCATCAGGTAACGGTAACTAAACAATTCCTAGTTGAATTTAAAATAGGAGGATATACAGATGAGATTCTGTGTGATGTGATTCCCATGGATGTATGTCATGTTTTGTTGGGAAGACCATGGTAGTATGACAAGAATGTCATTCATGATGGGAGAAGAAATACTTATACTTTGGAGAAGAATGGTAGGACACACATATTTCTTCCATTTGAGGAGAAGAAGTTGAAGGAAGAATCCAACACAAGCATACTTCTCATGAGTGGGAAGGAACTCCGGAGTGACGTTAAGAAGGAACAAGAGATGCAGTTTTTTGTAGAGAGGAAGACGAAAGTTATCCTTACAAGCATTTCTATGGAGGATCTGCCTAAGGAAATTCAGGAACTGTTGGATAATTTTGTTGATATAGTAGTGGATGAGTTTTCGAGCTCATTGCCACCTATCAGAAGTATTAGCCATCACATTGACTTGATACCAGGAGCAAGTTTGTTGAACAAAGCAATGTACATATTGACACCTCAAGAGAATGAGGACGTACAGAGATAAGTTTATGTTTTGTTAGATAAAGGTTTGGTCAGAGAAAGATTGAGTCCATGCACAGTACCAACTATGTTGAGTTTGAAGAAGGATAGAGGATGGAGAATGTGTATAGACTCAAGACCCATAAACAAGATCACCATTAGGTACAAATTTTCATTTCCAAGGATGGATGACTTCATGGATTGTTTGAGTGGAGCGAATTATTTTTCAAAGATAGATTTGAAAAGTGGATATCACCAAATAAGGATGTGAAAAGGTGATGAGTGGAAAACATCCTTCAAGACAAATGAGGGGTTGTATGAATGGATTGTTATGTCGTTTGGATTAACGAATGCCCTGAGTAATTTTATGAGGCTGATGAATGAAGTGTTGAAAGATTTTATTGGTAATTTTGTGTTCGTATATCTGGATGATATACTGGTCTTCAGTAAAACTGAAGAAGAGCATCTGAGGCACTTAACATTAGTGATGAGGAGGTTGCAGCGAGAGAAGCTGCTAATAAACTTAAAGAAGTCCTCTTTATGAAAAAATAACTCATTTATTTGGGTTTTTTGATCTCTTCGAATGAATTGAAGATGGATCCGGAGAAGGTGAAAGCAATCAGAGAATGGTCATCAAAAAGGAGTATATTTGAGGTGAGAAGCTTCCATGGATTAACGAGTTTCTATCTGAAGTTCATCATAAATTTCAGTGAGATCGGTGCACAAATGATGGATACAGTGAAGAAATTACATAAGTCTTTCAAATGGATAGAAGAGCCTGAGAAAAGCTTTAATATAATGAAGGAGAAGATAACAAAAATTGATTCTGGTCTTTCCATATTTCAAGAAGACAATCCAAGTGAGATGTGATGTGAGTGGAGTTGCAATTGGAGCAGTCTTAATCCAATATAATAGTCCTGTTGCATATTTCAGTGAGAAGTTGAACGACACTAATAGAAAATACTCCACATATGCTAAAGAGTTTTATGCCCTAATTCAAGCCTTGAATAAATGGAGGAACTACCTTGTTCCAAAAGAGTTTGTTTTGTATGACGATAATTAGTATTTACAATTCATAACCCGACAAGAGAAGTTAAATAAGAGACATGCTAAATGGATATAGTTTATGCAAAATTTCACTTTTGTCATTAAACATATTTCTAGTAATGCTAACAAGGTTGTTGATGCATTGAGCAAGAGATGTCTAATTTTGCAAGAATTTCAAGGGAAAACCTTGGGGTTTGAACACCTTAAGGAAATGTATTATGATGATCCATATTTCAAAGAGGCATATGAAGCATGTGTGAATCTTGTGCTCAGAGACAAAAGTCAATCTTATGCTCAGAGACAAAAGTCAGTGGACAGAGTGCCTGATTCAAGATGGATTGTTGTTGAAAGGATGCCGGTTGTGCATACCAAAGTGCTCGATGAGAGAGAATTTGCTGAAAGAAAATCATAATGGAGATCTAGCCGGACATTTCGGCCATGAAAAAACGTTTTCACAGTTGAAAAGTTCATACTATTGGCCAGGTATGAGGGAAGAAGTAAAGAAGTTTGTGAACAAATATAATATTTGTTAGTATGCAAAGGGGAAGAGACAAAATAATGGGTTGTATCAACCATTGTCTATTCCAAAGAGGCCTTGGGATGCCATAAGCATGGATTTCGTGTTGGGATTGCCAAGAACACAAAGAGGAAGTGATTCCATATTTGTGGTAGTTGAAATATTTTCAAAGATGGCACACTTTATCCCATGTTAGAAAACTAGTGATGCAACACACATTGCTAACTTGTTTTTCAAGGAAGTTGTGAGACTTCATGGATTTCCCAAGAGTATTGTTTCAAACAGGGATACCAAATTTGTTGGTCATTTCTGGAGAACATTGTGGAAGAAGCTAGGAACAAAAATATCCTTTAGTTATGCATATCACCCTCAAACAGATGGATAGACTGAGGTGGTGAACCAGAGTTTAGGATATTTGCTGAGAAGTTTGGTCACTAAACATCATAGTCAATGGAATCAAATTCTAGCACAAGCAGAGTTTGCATACAATGAATCGGTAAACAAAAGTACTGAAAAGATCCCATTTCAGATAGTGTATGGAATGAATCCAAGGGGAGTGTTAGAGTTAAGATATAGTGTATGAAAGGGTTGGAGCCGAAGACTTTGCTGCAAAAATGCAGGAGCTTCATAATCAGTTCAAAGAGCAGTTGCAGAGGAGAAACAACGAATATAAACACAGAGCTGATCAACATAGGAGGAAACTTCTATTTGAAGTAGGAAATCAAGTTCTAGCACATCTTAGGAAGGAAAGGTTCCCAAGAGGAACATATAACAAACTAAAGCTAAAGAATATAAGACCATGCAAAATCCTAAGAAAATTTGGTGAGAATGCTTATGAGATAGAGTTGCCAGAAGATGTGGGTATATTGCCCATATTCAACATTTCAGACCTGTATCCTTATAGGGAAGATGGAACCAGAGAGTCAGAAGATCAGAAAGAGATTCAGTGGAAAGAGAATATGCCTATAGTAGAGAAGATGTAGATGGAGAAGATCGTAGATCGACGAATTGGTAAGAAGACCGGGAGAAAAACATATTTTGAATATTTGGTAAAATGGAAAGGACACCCAATAGAAGATGTCAGTTGGGTAAGAAAAGAGGATATTCAGAAGCATGGAAGGTCAGTGCAGGAGCTCATGGACAGGATTCCATGAATTTTTCAGCCATAGGATCGTGATGTAGGAGCATCACCAGAAAAGCACGAGTGGAAGATAGCTAAGCACCAACACACATTTTGAAGTGAATTTTTAAATTCAAAGTGGCATATCGTGAAAATATTTTGAAAGGATTGTAATTAAAGAACTTATTTAATGTTTTGGATTTGGATGATTGCATGAGATCATTGGAGAATGTATTTCCTTTTAATGAATCCGCGTGCAGTACAAATTCGATGTGTTCGATCTTATCTGTATGTCACAAATATTTATTGTAATAAATCCTAAGTAGTTGAAAGATTTAATTTCGATAGGATATCTCTAGAATAGCTGGAGGGAAAATATCGAAGATCCCCTCTTATATAAAGCTTTGTATTGTTTCCCAAAAGAGGTTGTTGGTGGTTGATAGCTGAAGTTGTTGACACTCTAATTGTTGATAGTTGTTGGAACTAGTTGTTGAATGCATTGTATAGGTTGAGAGAGATGCTAAGAAGCATTGTATGACCATATGTACATTTTAGGTGAATGAATATAACAAAGGAGAATTGTCCCAAATGTGTGGTATTGATGTGTCTATCTGAATGAATGAATGGTAGGATTTCTATCTATTTGAAATTATTTGTTATTTCTTGTTCTTGTGTTTATGGATGCATTTACATGGTGGAATGTATGAATATGTGAA
>JASDQU011443181.1:0-13546 GCA_032191745.1 Picea mariana | reverse complement strand
ATACTTTATCATAATGTGCTTCATCTTAGAATGCATCACTGGATTCTTGGATATACTGATTGCACTGGTGTTGTCACAAAGTATTGTAATGGGATCATCACACTTTACTTGTATATCCTATAAGTTCTGCATCACCTAAAGAACTTTAGTACAACAAGTTGTTGCTGCAATGTATTCTGCTTCTGTTGTAGACAAAGATACTGATGATTTTTTCTTTCTTAACCATGATACCAAACACTCACCCAAGTAGAAATTTGCTCCACTTGTACTTCTTCTATCATCAATGCAACCTGCCCAATCTGCATTTGAGTAGGCAGCAAGAGATAGGTATCTCCCTTTTGGATACCATAATCCAAACTCTTTTGTACCTTTGAGGTATATGAATATCCTCTTCACTCCCTTAACATGTGATTTCTTTGGTGTTTCTTGAAACCTTGCAACTTGTCCAACTTCCTGCATCACGTCTAGTCTAGAAGCTGGAACATAGAGTAAAATCCCAATCATTGATCTGTACTATCTATGATCTGCATCCTTAGAATCATCATCCTTACTTAACTTAAAATTGGTCTGCATAAGAGTATTGACTGGTTTTCAATCTGTCATTCCAAACTTCTTCAACATTTCTCTGATATACTTGGCATGAGAGATAAAGATACCTTTGTTGCTTTGATATATTTGAAGACCCAAAAATAAAGACAACTCTCTAAGAAAATACATATTAAATTCATTATGCATGTCTTTGGAAAACATTTGACACATCCTGTCATCATCACTTTCAAAAATAATATTATCAACATAAAATTCAACTAACATGATACTATATTGACTTACCTTTATGTAGAGATTGTTTTCTACATTCCCTTTTCTGAACCCTTGTTGTTGCAGGTATATGTCTAGCCTTGAATACCATTCCCTGGGAGCTTGTTTGAGACCATATATAGATTTCTTCATCCTGCAAACATAATTTTCCTTCTTTGAAAACTGAAATGTTTCTGGCTACTTAATGTATACTTATTCCTCTAGATATCCATTTAGAAATGTTGAGTTTATGTCCATCTAATAGAATTTAATATTATTGGAGAATGCATAGGATAGTATCATTATGATTTCTTCCATTATGGCAACTAGGAAAAACATGTCTTAAAAATATATACCTTCATCTTTAGAGTATACTTTACCAATCTTGCTTTGTTCTTGGTAACTTGTTCGTCCTCATTCAATTTGTTCCTGAAAACTCATTTTGTACCAATTACATTATTTTTCTTCGGCCTTGGAACCAGTTCCCAAGTGTCATTATTTTCTATCTAGTTTAAATATTCATCCATAGCTTTGATCCAGAATTCATCCTTGTTGGATTCTTCAAAACTGCTTGACTCAATAGTAGATAGTAGTGTTAGATGTTTTTTGTTCTGGTGAGAGGATTCTTCTTCTGGTTTCAACTCCTACATATTTTTTTTCCAATAATTTTTTCTGATGGATGATTTTTATATACTTGTATTCTAGGTATATTTGGAGGTACTTGAATATACTGTTGTTCCTGCTCTACTTATGGATTCTCCTATTCTTCATCTGATTCTTCATCTACTTCTTCTTCATGATTATGTTCCACTGAATCTTTGGTACTTTCTTTATATTTCGACCATCTGTCTCATCAATAGTCACATTGATGCTTTCTACTATTCTGTTGAGTCTCAGAATGAAACATTTGTATTCTTTCCTTTTGCTTGAGTACCCAACCAATATTCCTTTATCAACTCGAGAATCAAATTTTCCAATTCTTCCATCTTCTCTTTTGATGTACCATTTGCTTCCAAAAACTCTGAAGTGCTTCACATTTTCAAGTCTTCCTTTCCATAGTTTGTATGGTGTATTATCACTATTAATTTTGAGAATCCCTCTATTATGAATGTGAACTAATGTATGCATTGATTGTACCCATAAAAACATATGTCAACTTGGAATCCATTAACATGGTTCTGGCCATTTCATGTACTATTATGTTCTTCCTTTCAACAATGCCATTTTGTTGAGGTGTCCTTGATACTAAGAATTTCCTCTTTATCACATGCTGACTGCAGAATTCCATGAATTCCTTGGATGTAAATTATCCTCCATTGTATGATCTTAAACACTTGATTTTCAACTATGTCTTTGTTTCACCCATCTCTTTGTATGCATTGAATTTTTAGAAATCCTCTGACTTCTTATTTAGAAATAAAATTGCAGTCATTTTTGTGTAGTCATCAACTAGTAGCATGAATTAATGTTCACCTTTCAATCATTTTTCTCTTGTCAATCCAACTAGATCGGTATGTACAATCTCTAGTGATTTTGTTGTGGAATATTGTTATGAGTGGTAAATCCCTCTACGGACTAGCACTTAGGGTTTTATCATGCATGCAGAAAAGACCTAAAGATTCCTACTTTCTACCGTCATCCCAGACCTAATCCCCATTATTCTTAAGCAAATACGTAGTTAAGAAGATCAAGTGAGAATACCTTATTTCGGGCATTTGATATCGATCCTTCTTCACACTTGGTCACTCCTTGACTACAGCTCTCCTCCCAAGGTGGACCTACATTCACACAAGACAAACAAAGAACTCCACATACATTTGATCTACAGATTAATGGGTTAGATATTTAATCAACATGTACGCAATAAATAATGAAAACCTCATATGGTGGGATGGGAAAAATACTTCTTTATTATTAACTTCACTAAAGCAACTTACAATGATGAAGTCGTCCACTGCTCCATGAACCTGGTCCTGGGATCCTCTTCAACTGTCCTCCAACTTCTTTTTTCTATAATTCTCTTTTCACAAGGATGGCTAAAGGTTGGGACAAAAGGAATGCTCATTCAGGTATAGTTTCTTTACTATGATTCTCCTCTTTCAAAATGGCACCCCTAACCCTTATTTTATAGGATAGAAGAAGTTAGGTATTTGGTCAAATGTCTGGCCATGCATGGCCGGAAGGTTTATTTAACTTACCCAAAGCTGTGTATTCTGTCAACAACTTTACTTTTTTCATGCTTTTGTAGGTACACGCGGGCTGTCTTGGTTCAGCTAGCATGTACACGTGTGCAATAATGTAGCAGGGCGTGTGAGCCTTTATAAAAGGGGTTTTTAAGAAGAGTTGTTCAGCAGTGTTTTGGCAAAGAAGGAATCTGAGATGGCTTGATGCCAGGTAAGCCTGTTTGGTGCAAATTAGGGTTATAACAAATACTCCTTTGACTTGAACTTCATCTTGGTCTATTTTCCCTGTAGGAAATGGTTGCATAGAATGTTTGTTGGTTTCGAGATCTTGGGAATTTCTCTTATTGCTTCCTTTTTGTTGACTTTGACAAGATTATCAAAATTTATGTGATCCATTCTTCTATTCCATAGCAAATTTCATCGTCCTTTCCTAAGAAGCATATTTCCTTTCTTAATTCATTTAGAACATATATGTTTCTTGGAGTTCTTATAGGTGTAGCTGCCAACTTTCCTAATTCTACTTTCCTTATCTCGCACTTCTTTGAATCAAACACATGTTTGTGTCTTTGATCACACATTTGACTTACACTTAGCAGACTGTGTTTCATGTCTTCGACCAGTAAATTTTTTTATGTCATGGCATCCTTACTTCTTATCTTGATTGTTCCCTTTCCAATAATCCTGGCTAAGTTTTCATTCCCAAATGAAATTGATCCATCTCTTTCCTTCTTCAATGTCAGAAACATGTCCTTATCACCTATCATATTCTTTGAGCATCCACTGTCAACATACCATCCATGTTTCCTATGTTGAGATTCTAGAGCTAGATTGTATTCTTCAGTGTTGAATTGATCATGATTTCTTATCCATATCCTTTATGGTTCCTTCTTATGACTATTGATATTATGCTTTGGTTCCCTTGTAGGAATAATGAGTCTACAATCTCTAGCTATACGTCTAAATTTGTTTCACCTTCAACATTCTAACTCATCACTTAATGATCCAAATCTATTTTATCTTCTATTATGTGCTTCATGAGATCTTCTTGGATAACTATTTCTTGTATATCCCTGTTGCTTTTGTTCTTGGTATTGGCTCTACAATTCATAGCTTTGTCCCAAACATTATAATATGAACCAAGAAAAATAGTTTGATACCAAGAGAAAATACCTTGCACCCCCCCTTTAGTGAGAGACAGAGCACCACTAGAGCCCCTAAGTAAGGAAGGGGGTGCACTGGCACCCCCTCAGCATGAGTAGGGGAGTGCCACCCTTCTTAAATTCTCAAAAATGGTAAATTTTTCCAACTAAAAGGTGTGGTTTCGGACCTGAAATGGTTGGTTTTCTCTTCCAAACTGACTTAGGGATTGTGACAAATGTATTTCATTGTGTCAACAACTTTCAACACTTAGAAAAATGAATGAGAAACTTAGTAAGGTGCACAGGACACTTGAGACAGTGCATGCGACACTTAACAAGGTGCATACGTCACTTTGCAACACTTAGGGTGCGAGACTTAAGTGTGGAATTTTGATGTGTAACAAATGCACCCTAAAGTGTGAGTTTAGAAGAGAAATTGATGGTTGAAACGCTTTACAAATTATTCAATGCAAGGGTGTTGGAGTAGGATAACCTAGTAGAAGCTTCAAACAAACATCAATCAGTATACATATTTGTTCCTTTTTCTAGGCATGCATACCTATGCTCGTAATACGAGATGACTCAAAGCATGATCGTCGACCAATACACTGCAAATACATGAAAATAATGACTAAGGATATGGCCACCAGAGACACAATGTGGATCCATACCTCCATGACATGAACTAATCGCAGCCATGAAAAATACACAGTGGAGCTACGAGATGACAAAACATAGCCATGGATCAATACAATGTGGATCTATGTGACAAAACATATATGAGTAAGATTTCTAGCATGGTGATTGTACTGAAATATTTTACATGCTCAAATGATCTCCATCGCAGCCTGGGAAAATCACATAACATATTGAGCTCCCAACCCAAGGTATTCATCCTGATCCTGAAACTATACGAATCTAGCCATGTGAATATATGACTTGATGTCGAACATCATAGAAACCACTTGATTACTGATCATTGAGGCATACCATTAGCAAGTGTGAGAGAAATCACCAATGATGACAATGATTCCCATGGTACCTTTAGTACATTCCAGTGAATGTGAATAAATGAGATGAGGTTGATCATTCATGTAATCATTAGATCACAGGTCAATGGTGTAAACCTACTATCAGAAGCGAGGAGGCATGTCATTGAGGCATGTAGGTTCCAAGGTACCAACTAGTTTCTAAGTCTAATTCTTGGATAATGTGTTGAAGTTAATAGGAAAAGACTCTTTGAAGGAGGGCCTTGATGTCTCCCCCATAATTGACATGAAAATGACATAGGAAAGTAATGTTATATGGCGGATTAAATGAGTGTGGACTGACACAAGAAATGGAAACTCGTAATATTGTAGATGGATCATTTGAAGTGAAACTTCCCTTGAACATTATGAGGCACGAAAAGTGACTTGGTAGCATTGACTCAATGAGTACCAAGAACATGATGTGATGGAAATAAGAGAACTCTTCAGCTAGAACAAAAATGTATAATGACACATGGAATTGGTATGACTCAGAGACAAGAAGATTACCCAACTATAAGGAGAGACACAAATAGGTTCCATGTTCAAGGGAAAAAACAATAGCTTCCATAATGGATTCCAAAAAACTTGGCCCACTTCATTCAATTCCCCCCCCCATCATGATTGAAGAGTACATATTTGTTTTTTAACAAGCTTGAGGAGGATAAAAAATTCTTGATATAGCTCATCTTCGATGAGTCCCTAGACATATGTTTAATGAACTTGAAGAAGGATGGATTTGGTCCTATAAGGGTCCTGGAGATTGGAATTACATAGGTCTTTAATTACAAAATTTTATGAGCCTAAAGAAGGTAAACTCGATGGTTTTTCACGTTTAGAGAGTTTGAAAACAACTTAAATATGACTCCATGAGTGACTTTTCGTAAATTTAGTCTCCCAAGCTTAAAAAAAGTGTAAAACAATTCGAGGGAGAACTCTTCTAGTCATGTGTGGCTAGAGTATTCCTTTTTCATAATTAGTCTTGCGAGGCTGAAAAAGAGATAAACTACCACTCAAAAGACACCCTTTCAATTTTTTTAACACATGTAAAAGGAAGCAAGATCACTCGATAATCATTTCATGTTTAGGGAGTCTGAAAATAGATTAAAGGAGACTCCAAAGAGTTCCTTTTTCATGTAGCATTTACGAGTCCAAAAAAGAGATAAAAGTGTACTCAGTAACCTATTCTCATGTATTAATGAGCACGAGAAAGAACAAAGACTCAACTCGGTAACCTATTCTCATGTATTTACAAGCACAAGAAATAACAAAGACTAAGCTCGTTCTAGAAAAAAATACTACGTTACGATAGGAGCGACCCCCAAACAAGGATTACTCATAGAAGCATGTCTCTCTAGAGGTATTTTCCCCCCAACTGGTTTGGTAGAAGCTAGTGGCTTTGTTCCAAAACAATGTCCAAAGGCTGGAGACCTACCCCCCAAGTGTCTTTTTCTCCGGTGACTCTTCTTCTTCCCTCATTTTGGCGTTAGTATAATGATAGGAATATTTTCACTAGGCGAAGGAAAACAAGGTTGATGTAGAGTAAGACTCGATTTGAATCGAGCAGGGTCTGTTTCATTTTTTAACGAGTTTGAAAAAGACAATGAACTATGCTCGTGAGTGTTTGTTTCATTTTTTAATGAGCTTGACATAGGAAAATAACTATGCTCGTAAGGACTAGGTACTACCAAAGGATCAAGTGATTCTAGATATTGTTGCACTTGAGTCTAAATCATATTTAATGTGGCAACATGTGGGGTGTTAGGAGTGGGAAAAGTAAAAACCCACATGAGGGAGGAATCCTTAAGAAGACCTACTCCTATACTCTCAATACTAGATTGTCCTAGAAAAGGGACATTATTCATTGCAGAATTGTGGATATATGGAGTGCAATAGTCAAGTTGATAAATAGTGACAATTTTCCCTTTATGGGAAATTGTAAAATACAAAACAATGAAGATGCAACGACAGTCATCACATAGAGCCAACTACGTCCAAGTAACAAATTGTAATCTAGGGGCAGGTCAACCACTTTGATATCGACCAAAACGGTTTTACCCTTCAATGTCACAGTGAAAGATTGCAAGAGTCCATGAGGTTGGAAACCATGCCCATAAAATTCTTCCAAGGTGGTAGGAGATGGGTTAAGTTTAGGAGAACCAATGTCTCTCCAACAAGAAAAATACATGACACAGGTGGAGGCTCCTTCATCCAAAACAATGCGATGGATGTTCTTTCAACCAACCAAAATTTTAATTTGGAATGTTAAGTGGTGGGAGAGCCTCTCCTTAAAATATTCCAGATTAAACATAATCAGAATTGATTCCTCTAGATCCATAACTATAATGGTTGACAACAAGGTTCTACATTGAATTGGACAGTTTTGTAGAAATTCAAGGGATGACATAGCACAAGGCGCGTGTGATAAATATTCAATGATATTGTAGTTTTGGGTGGTGTAGGCACTTGGATTAAATTTATATTTTCAAAGTGTTCCCTTGGGTGGGCACAACACTGCATCATAAATTGTCTTCTCAATTTGAAGAGGAGTGGAATATGGAGGAGGAGTGCATGTGGAGGGTTGATCGATAGCCTTTCCATTAGCATGATTACCTGAAGTAGTTTCATAAGTATTTTCTCGAGTTGTTACATTAAACATATTAAACATATACACCTCATGGGCACTTGAGGAAGCATCCCCATGGTGGGAATGACTTGTGTTTCATCCTTGTAGAGGGGGAGGATTGTGTGTAACTAGATGTTGCTACTGAACTAGGAAAAGGTCAATTAACATTGTAGGTTGAGAGGTACCCTTCATAAATTTAGTGACTTTCTCACAATGAGGGAATTCTTTTGTGTAGTGGTCTTCCTCATAAATCATGCAGGGAAACTTATCCTTCCTATTTGGTTGAGTATCAACAGTCTTAGTAGTATCCTATTGGTTAAAATGTTTCTTGGATTTAACCTTGTTTTTCTTCTTACCTCCTGGTTTATGAGATGAAGTGGATTGGACCGCATTCACCTCGTATGTTTGAGAAGAGAATAAGTAGTTGTGTTGATTGAAACAAAACCTAGTTCCGAAGTAGTTTTTTTGGATCATTCGATGGGAAATGATCATCATGATTCATATCGTAAAGTGTTCCATACTAGGAATATACCAAGTCCAAATATTGAGCATGAATTATGTCCTGATCCTAAGTAACAACATTTCCCATGGCAACATCACAGGAAATGGGAGGCAAGAGTGACTTTGTAAACTAATATATGAGGATTTGGTATGGAATGGGAGCTGTAATCAACCGTCTCCACCATATCCACTCATGAATATTATCAGATATGTGGGTGGAATAGGATTGTCGAAGTGAGGTCAAAAGTTATCTACTAGTATCATACCATATAGGAAACTAAAAATGTGTTAGAAAATCCATGGAAAGAGAATTAAATTCGACAAAGGAGTTACGCAACATTTGAATATACCATTTGGTTGTTACACCTGTAAATGTTCTCTAAAAAATCCTTACACGAATGGAGTCATCCATCGAAGAGTTAGAAGAACACCATAAATGGAAAGTCATAACATGATTGTTAGGATCTTCCCCAGGCTTTCGGCCAAATTTCAAGATGTCGAACACTAATTTGGTAGGGATGATGGGCCAAAACGGGGCATGTTGAATGGGATCGTTTGTCAAATGTGACAGATTTGGAAGATCCAATGTAGCCAAAAATGGAAGTTTTAGGTTATCGTGTGGATATTGGTGGTAACCATATGGAATGGAAACACCAGTAGTACCATATCCAGGTTGTGGAGAGATGGAAACACTAGATGGTCCTCTAATATATGGTGGTTTCTCAGGTTGTCCACCTATGTAAGGTGGTTTTCCTTATTGTCCACCCATGTAGGGTGGTTTTCCTAGTGGTATACCCATGTACTATGATTGAATAGATGGACCACCTGCGTACTGTTATTGACCTAATGGTCCCCCCATGTATTTTGATTGAAGGGACTGTTTTGTTGGAATCATCGAGTTTACGGATTGAGAGGAAAAAGTTCATTTTTGAGGAATTCCCACCATATTAGGTTGACCCCACAAAGGGTTAACAACTCCTGGAAATGGTTTTCCAGGATACAGGACAATGGTATTAGGGATAGAAGGAATTGCAGAAGTGGTTTTCCCCTAGTCTTGTTTATGTTGCAACCACATAAGTTTCTCCCCAATGAAAATTTTCCCTCTAGTTGAAGGTTTCCCCCCAGCTAAAGGTTGTCCTCCCATTGAATATTTACCTCCAATGTAGGGTTTACTCATCTACAAAGGTTGAGATGGAGGATGAGTATATTTTGTAACCATGGTTGAGTGAACGACTTTAATTTCAGCCATCTAACTGATGGAATGACCACATAAATCATTTGGTGTGTGCATGTGTGGAAATAGTGAAGAAGGAATATTACCTGACCTGTGTATAAAGGGAGATGTATTCACAAGTGGTTGAGTCAGGGTTACCTGGTACATTGATGTTCCCTGTAAATAATAAATGCCAACAATATCAACTACATGAGTTTTGAATAGAAATAAATTCCCAAGTCCTTTAGGAAAACCAAAACATGATGGGCCAATGCCAAACAATTGTGTAGTGATTGAACCAACGATAAATTGTAAGAAGAATATCCATCAGAAAACCTCATGGATGGTGGATCAGTGAGTGGTAGATCGAGGGATTAGTAAAAAGAGGATTCACATATTATGCAAGGATTTCTATGAAGGTTGTGATTGGTTCTTCTATGTGTGGGATACTTCTAGGAGCTACACTCTCGGTCTCAGAAGTTTGATCTTCGATCATTCCTTCGTAAGAAACATTGTGTTGAGGTTCCTAAACTTTAGGATCCATACCTTTTATACTGTGATATCTTCAATCCTAAGGACAATTACAAAAGTCAAAGAAACACACTCTTAAGAAAACTAAAATAAATCAACCAATAAACATTAGGCTCAAGGATCTTCCGAAGACAGAATGTCAAGTCGCCAACGAATAAATGAGAAGAAGTTGTCCCAGCCTCCACGTAACAACCCTTCTCAGTACAAGTAACCCTCGCTTTCATTGGATCACCCCCCAAGGGCAATGGAAGTGTTATACAATGTCTTCCCCAAGTACCATGGGAATCCCACCATATTCACCTATGTAGATACCTATAAAATTCCACTAAGGTTTCCAACTCGTATTCAACCTCCAGGTGGGTACAGTTGACAGTTGGGATTGAACGTATGGGCCTGATATCAAAGTCTAAAATTCTTCTAGAGGGATGACGAAAAGTGGACCAATAGACTTCAGAGGACCCTGAATAGATTCATATTTCACTAAGCACTGAGACCAAATGAGTTAGTGACACTTCAGGAAGAACCCCCAGTATACGCTCTTTCCAGTATGATTGGTCAAGCTTTGGAGGGGTAATCTTCGCTGATTTTATACACGTGACCTCATGTTTATCCCCTATGTGAGAGGGGGTTCCCAGCTATGATTATATAAAAGTTGGATTTGTTTACTCTATAGTGTTCTACAATCTGTTTAGTAGTCTGAGATGATTTACTCACTTTTCCTAGTCCAATGACCCTAATCCTGTGTTAATGTTGGTCTTGTAAAACCAAAAAATGTTCTAGTTGATTTTATTAGCGCATGGTTGATTTTAATGGATTTTTACTCAATAGGTCCACGAAGATAAAAATGATGATGTGAGAGTCTCGACTCCAATAGAATGCAAAAGAATGAGATGCAAATCGTTCTTTTCAATGAATTCTATGTATGGGAAGGAGAAGAGTTATATTTTTCTTAACACAAGAAAGCATTCAAAACTATGCAAGTTTTTAGTTTATGGGAACAAGATGATGCCAAACTACCAAAAAATGTTTTTGAAATCCAAAATGCACATGAAAAATTAGTTCTTTTTCCAAACATGTACCAAAACAAATTTCCTAAGGAATGCAAAAAAAAAAATTGTTCAATTATGTATGCAATGATATATGAAAACTTTTTCTTTTCTTAAATTTTAAGTGAAATGAAAGAGATAAATGTTTGACAAAAATAAATATGAGGAAAAAAATAAATCAAACAAAGTGCATTCAAAATGACAAGCACTGAAAGAAAAAAAAGTGTGAGATAACTTGTTCAATCAAGGACTCAAAGATGCAAAAGAGAAAGAAGACAATCACTCATGAAAATCCTCAGAAAATGAGCAGCAAGAAACAATATTCAAGCCTAGGTTGCAGTAAAAAAGATAGTCTCAATCACTCAGAAAGAAAGATGTTTCAACAAAGACAAAAAGGGCTCAATACCACACAACGTTTGCAAACTCTAGTTAATGAAAACACCTAAACAATCAAGCAATATGAAATATTTGCGAGAGGGAGATCAAAGAACTGAAAGGTAGGATGAACCAATGGATATATTTAAACCAAGGGGACCACAACTAGGAGATATTTGAAAACCCAAAGAAGAAAAATAAATGAGTGATAAGTGTCTAATTCTCAATCAAACAAAGTTAAAGACAGACTAAGAGACTATGGGCTAAAATCCTTTTAAAAGCAAACTAAGAAAAGAAGGGAAAAAACTCACCAAAACACCTAAAAGAGGAGACTGGAACCCGTGTTACCAAATGAATAGGGCACTATGGTGCCACCTAGGAGGCTTAGAGGGAGTGTCAGTCCGGTCAGTGGTGCCCTGGTCTGAATTGCAGGGGAGTGTTGATTTTGGAAAAGCTCAAAAATGGATTCCACAAGCTAAAACTTAGCAGACTCTCAGTCAATGGTTTTCTAAAATATTCAATCAAGAAGAGGGAAGGGTAAACATATCAGAATGAAGCATCAAAAAAGAAATATATAATCACAATCAAGGATACAAGACTAAACAAAGGAAAGACTAGTCAAATTACATGCCCAGTGTAGTCGCCATTTTTCTGTTATGAGAAATCTTATCCTACAGACAGGCTAAGGTCCCCTTTGTACCAAGACCCCTTCTTTGGTCCAAAGACAAAAGTAAAAAAATGGTTGCTTCTTTCCCTTTAAATCTAATTCAACCAATCAAGAAAGAGAGAAGAAGAATGTGGCATACCTTATTATGATGTTCATCCTCACTGTTCCAATCCTTGGGCTTGATATCCAAGCTTCTCAATGCAAATGAATTCCTACAAATACCAGCAAAGGAACTCTTCTTCCTACTCTATATGATTAGGAAAATAAATTATGTCTATGAAAATTGAAATGACAATAGACAATCAAATGTAGAACACATGAACTTGAAGGGAATAGTCCAAGTTTATATTAATTTGAAATCCAAAATCAGGCACTTACAAAGCATGCTTGACGATGTAGTAACGTATCCAAGCTCTCCTTGTACAACCCTTACATGAATATATTGAAATAGAAACGATGATGCTTCTCCTAGGATCAAAGGTTTGACATCTAAATTATTCCCCCTTTCACCTTGGAAATACCTTCAATATATAGGATTGATATGTTCAACCACCATGAGAAAATGAGAAAAATGGTTTAGGATATGGCTCCTTAATTTGGGTTTTGATCCTAAGATAGATCCATAGTATAGGAGTCGACCAAAACAACCTCATCTCTTCAGAGCTGGCCCTTATAAAAAGGTGGAAGTTCCCATATTTTCCTCTAACAGCATTTTCACCCCCATTTAGTAAGAGACAGAGATCCATTGGTGCCCCCTGAACATGAGTAGGGGAGCACCACCCTTCTTAAATGCCCAAAAATGGTCAATTTTTCCAAGTAAAAGGTGTGCTTTCGAACCTGAAATGGTTGGTTTTCTCTTCCAAACTAACTTATGGATTGTGACAAATGTATTTCATGGTGTCAATGGGTTGTGACACTTATAAAAATGAATGAGAAACTTGGTAAGGTGCATACGACACTTAACAAGGTGCATACGTCACTTTGTGACAGTTGCGACACTTAGGGTGCAACACATAAGTGTGACATTTTGATGTGTAACACTATTTCATCGACTCGTAGAAATTAAGCTACTATGTTTTCATCTTCATTCCTCTTCAATTGTTTGAACTTGGCCCTAAAGTATTAAAGTTTAGCTTCCTTGACTTTGTTATCTCCTTCATAGATATTCTTCAATTTGTCCCATATTTATTTTGCAGAATCACAGTTGAAAGCCTTAGTGTATATTGATTCAGTCAAACTTCTCAAGATGGCATTTTCATCTCTTGCATAATTATCTTCAAGTTTCTTTCCATCCTTATCTATCAGGGGAGTGGTTGGTGCTTCATACCCATATACTATTTCTCGCCACACACCAAATCCTTGTTCCTACACATATGTTTGTTAGGACCACGCTATGCACCTTTTTGCCTATACCTTTTGTCATTATTATACCCTTCATC
>JASDQU011443179.1:0-23344 GCA_032191745.1 Picea mariana | reverse complement strand
TTGGGTGAAAAGACAAACGTTGGTTATTAGTCAAGAGTTAGATACATTTTTATAACCTGCGCATAAATTCATAACTCTTTCACATGCATACACAGTCAGGTTCTCGTTTCCAAGTTTTGATCCTGGATAAGAGAGTTAAGTTAGGGGGTTACTCCTCTTAGGAGTGCTTCGAACGGAGCTTATGCGCAACTCGTTCATGAGCCCAATCAGGTCGAGTGTTGTCACCATGCTCTGATACCAAATTGTAAAGCACCCACTACCATAATCAAGTTTTCGTTGATTTCTGCAGAATCCCCGAAATATCTATGGAGGCCTAGCATAAGCTAACTCTCTCTCTCTCCCATGTCATCGTGGGTCAGGATCACAGGTCAAATAATCATGGCGCTTCTTGTATTTCGCGCCTCGGCACTACAGGAATGTCGAATCGTCCGACTTTGCAACCGTCGAACCCTGACAGGGCTAGCGATTGGTCAATAGAAACGGGCCCTGTCGTGCAGTTGAGTGGAGTATAGGTGGCAAGAGGGAAGCATGACACGGTGGGCGACGTGACAGGAGACGGGTCCCACTTCACACGCCACACCATTCTGGACCCCCTCTATTAAAGGCAGAATGGCAAGGGGGGTTCGGAATTCGCTTGAGCACCGTTGATCAAGGCGAATAAATCCTGACCGTTCAAGAGTTGCGCGTTCGATTCCGGACCCCCCCCCCCTCGCCGCTAAACGCAGAACAACAAGGGGGCTCTGGAATGAAGCCTCAGCCATAGATCTGGGCGGGTGGATTCTGGTCGTCCAGATCTGCTTGCCACTTACCCTAATGCGCATTCGTGCCCCAGCTTAAAGTCGATGTCTCTTCCTCACATTTCATGGTCATCCCAGACCCTGGATCCTCAGAGAGGATCCCGTCTGTTCATCGAAGCTTAACCACCTGTTAACATCTCGATATTTATAAGTCTGGATTTCGGGGTTTGAGAGAAAAAGGGAACATGCCCTTCGGTATCCTGAGTGTCGAAACACCGAAGTGCCAAACAAGCCTAAATAGGTGATTATCCCCTTGGGTTATGCCTTGGTCAATATGACCTCTTCCTATATGACCACGGTCTCTCTTCCGTCAAGATTTGTCAAGGCAAGAGCCCAACCTCTTGTCAACGGGACTCCCGAATCCCCGATCCCCGATTTCTTGAAACGGGTAATCTCTCGACACGTAGCCACCCAAAATCGGTCGGTCTACAACTGCTTCGGGGTTTCCACCATGGAACATCCCGATATCTTGTCACCAGAACTCCCGAGTTCTCGATTCCCGATTTCCCGAAATGGGAAATCTCACGACACGTGGCATCCTTTAATCGGATGACTCGAATCTACTTCGAGGTTTCTATAATGGAATGCCCCGATCTTTCGTCACCAGAACTCCCGAGTTCTCGACTCCCGATTTCCCGAAGTGGAAAATCTATTGACACGTGGCCTCGGTTATTCGGACGGTCCAGATCTATTTCAGGGCTTTCGCCCCTATTCACTGTGGGTTTATCCCTCGAATATCTCCTGACAGATCCAACGGCTGTCGGGTTTTTAAGCCGAGATCTGACGGCTCAGACAGGTTCCTAACTTGTGTGCTCTCCCACGACTTCCTGGATGTGGAAAGATCAACGGTCTGGATGCTCTCATGGACCTTGGGGATCTACGGTCCCGATCTCTTCGCTACCCACGAAGACATAGAAAGTCACAGAGGTAAGGCACTTAACATCCTACTTTCTCCTACCAAATCTAACGGTCATAAGTGACCACAGATTTCCCAACGGGATCTCGTCCGTCGATCAACACCTATCAAGGTTAAGGTACTTATCTTTCCAGCTTCTTCTTCTTATCTGACGGTCGTGAGTGACCACAGATCTCCCGATGGGATCTCGTCCGTTGATTCGATACTTATCAGGGATTTCTTAAGACCTTGCGCCTTCACGTCCTCCTTCCAGGTTCTTGATGGCTTTTTCAAGAAGGGTATCTCTATAGGGAGGTTTACCTTGGGTACTATCTGAGGCAGATAAGGGTATCTCTCTCCCAAGAACCAGGCGTGAAGTCTGAATTAGATCAATATGCATATAAATATCGATTTAAGAGTACACAATCCACACGTAGTCTTTCCATTATAAACATACAACTACCAGTACTGATCAAAACATCATACAGACATTCTTATATTGAAATTATTCACAATTTCATAGCTTATGAGCATAATTGTCAGAATACATATATTTCAAGATGCCAAAGGCAAAACACTTATCAGAAAGTAACACCAAGGGTTATACAACTGTTGAGAGGGGTGCTCGTTTCCACCCAACCGTAGTCTCAGCGACTTTCAGCGGATTTACCACTAGCCAACCTCGAGCTAAGACCACGATGCTGTGAGACTACGTCTCTGCTTCCCAATGACCAGGAACGAAGGTTACTCTCCTTCCTCTCTGCAATCACTCACTTTGCATATCGCCAGAGTTCTCTTTCTCCCCTCGTGTCTACCCCCCAATCGCTTCTCCCCCACGCCTTATCCTCTTGCGAGGTTGCATGTGGCGCTATTTCCCTCACGCTGGTCAGGCCTGGCGGCTCTACGGATGGGCGGTTCTCCTCCCCATCCCTCATTAATTCCTGAGGAGCCATCTACCTACTAGCCTGCGAGACATTTAATTCGGGGCCAACGAGCCGCTTTTGGTTCTTCGGGCCAGTGAAGTCCAAATACGGTATTGATTTTCGGTGGAAGTTAACGCCACCTTTCCAAGTGCCTTCCACCGCCTTTCTCCAGCCATCGTGGTCTCTTTTTCAACATATCCCCTCTCAACAATCCTGCAATATAAATTCATAATAGTATTCACATTCATCGACCTTTTCCACAAGGTCCATTCACATCACACATTCTCATTTCTGAGTTTGCCACAGTTCTTGACCAGTCTAGTTATTTTTACAAACTAGGGGAAACAGGGTGTTACAAGGTCGATAAATTTTGAAAACAATCGACAATGAGGCTACACAACATAACATTCGTCATTATAATAGGGATGAGAGGAGTGGTGTGTGAAAACTCTTCGTAACTCGTATCCATTCAATACATACACAAGCCTACATTAAACATTCAGGGCCAACCAATATTGGACTTTTGGAAAGATTTCAGTGAAATGACAGTAAAGAACGAGTCATCAACAATAGCTCAGGGCTTAGACAAAAGAACCATATCACTGTTGAATGTTGTATTTCAACTTGGATAAAGAATCACAACAACGACTGAGAGGGAAAAAGAGTTAACAACAACTGATACACATAATGGTGGTTAAAACCCTTCAACAATGAAACTCATAGCTCGTTGCACCACTGTTACCATTATTTCACAGAGAAACATCATAAAAAACCAAGCTGACCGAGTAAATAACCAATGCGAAAACTTTATAATCAATAACACCCATTACTTTGCTTACAAATACCAACATTTCACAGTAATCACAGAGAACCCAGAATACAATATTTACACTCAGTAAAAAACTCAAGAAAACACAGAACCCATGTAATCTTGAGCCACCATTTGATTCACAATACAGAGAGTCCATCATGGATGGAAAGATAAGAGCCATACCTGTGAGAAAATCGCTTCAATGATGAACTCATCGAGTTTTCCCCTCCCAATCCTGAAAACGCGGAGCTTCCACAACCAAGAGAGCAACAATGCAACTATGCTAGGGTGATGGGCTCAAGGGAGGTTTGGATTGAGATGCAGTAAATGCATGTCGCTTCCTAACCTGGCCCTATTCAATTCCTTGTACGAGCCAACCCACTAACATAACATCCACCATTAACATCAAACCATATCCAATCCCAAAATTCAATGCCATATCCTAAATTCGATACCATATCAATTGCATAGTGCTCCACCCAAGACATATAACTTATACATTAACTTTATGTCATCACTTCAACAGTAATCATGTATTAACATTACCATATGTGCCTCTATATAATATTTTAAACAAAATCACATAGTATAACAGCTAGGTCTACCACTTGTATCAACTTATATATTCATTTGAAGTTTCTATGTAATCTTTTACCATAGCCTTAGGACTTATCCATAGTTCCTTTCTTTTTGTTTTGATCAAGCTCCCATTTTATTATCCTTTGCATAAATCATATATGGATTAGTAACCAATGTTATAACATAACATATCATAGCATCTGTAAACAATATGATTCTCATAACCATAGAAATGCGTTGTATTGCAAGTAAATATCACCAACATTTAGCAACAATGCATCAACCACCCATTTATCATATCAAATGAAACTAAGACTACATCATCAAAAGTATAGGACTGTGTAGGTAATATCATAACAACAACAACATATGAGCGTAACATGTCTATGTTTGTGCCTCTAGTCTACATGGGGGTCCCACCTACTAGTTAAATATTATTATCATAAATAACTAATAGTGTTTAGCAATCCTTTGCGGGCAGAATTCATCGTTGCGATTTTAATCTTCAACACCACTCATTGCATTGCAGGGATCGATAAGGTAGGGAGCCAAATCCTGATCAGAGCGATCAACAATATGAGTCTTGATATCGTTGTCCTAGTGTTGACACGGATCACAGGGTCGACCTCGTTGCATCAGGTATCCAGGCCACTTATTTTCTATTTAGTGGAGTGCTTGCAACCCACGGTTTACGACTGGCGCACCTCACTACTGGACAACATGAAAAGCCAATCGACAGACTACAAACAGGGTACGAAGAGGAACTTCGGGTTCGTGTCTATCCTATGTAGTTTTTTCTTCGAGCGGGTTCTTGGCTTGGGCCCTAGAGTTGATGTTGTTCCACATGGACTTCGCGATCCAACCATGGCCCGGTGGAACGAGGTGATGAGGTGACTAGGGGGAGGTAGAATACCAACACCCTATCACGATGAGTTTTTATTTTGGTTGCTTCAAAAAGTGATATCTCTGGAGGACTACCCTTATGCAGGGATTGACTTCAAAGAAGATCTGAATATGCCATTACCACCAGGTTCTGCCTACAGAGACATAGGTATGCAAAAGTTTTTTGAATATTTCGTTTTTTTTGTATTTTTGTAGAATAATACAAAAATATTTTTGGATGATCTCAAGTTCTAATTAAAACACGTAGGTTACGTAGATGTGGGTCCGCGACGACCAAATGGACTTCCACAACATCGGTGAAGGCATCGGGGGGATGAGCCAAAGGGAGGAGATGCAAAGAGAATGCTTCAAAACGTATAGGGCAACATATCTCATTTGATGCAAAGAATTCCCATGGTTCATGTAGAGGATTTGCGAAGGCGATGTAGCAACAGGTGGTATGTGTGTCCCATGGTTCGATGCAACTCTTATGGTGTCTCACAAACGTTGTGCTATGCTATCATGACACACATTTGGCGCCACAGATGTAGATTTCATGATTATTGTATTGATCGACCATATATGTATTTTGAGGGCGTGAGCCCAAATTTTGTACTATAACACCATATTTTTTGGAGGGATGAAATATAAAAAATAATGGTCTTCGGCTTTACTTATATTATAATGTGTACATTGGTGAATGTGTTTTCTTTTCTTTAGTTATGTGAAAAATGTCAATCTAAAACATAATTAGCGTATGCATCGGATACATAATTATAACTTATAGGTATGTGATGATAAGTAATAAAATGAAAATTTTGTTCCAAAAGTCGTACCTGTAGGAATCGTCGGAGTAGAGAAGGGTCTCGCACACGATAACTGTCATTCAACTGACATACTACTAACTGAGAGTCCAGACAAACTTCTAAAGAACTAATACCATGTAAAATGGCATCGCATAAAAGCTCTATAACGACGCTATATTCGACCACATTATTCGTTTATGGGCCTAGGAAAATGCCACCTAAAGACATCAGTAGACCCTTGGGTGAGTAAACAACCAAAGGGGCAGAAGCCAAGTTTTGTGTATGACAACCGGCCCTGTCTGCGAATCCTAAGTAGACTGAAGACTCCGTTGACATCTACCAGCCAAGGGAAAACTCGATAAGCAAGCTGAAGAAGAAAAGAGGAAAACATATATACACTAAAATACATTAGTATTAAAAGAGTTACGCCCAAGCTTGGAGCTCAAGCATAGTATCTTTTCAAGTAGAGCCCATTCCTGGGATCAACCAACATATTCCCTTCATAATCTTCTAATTTGTAGGCTCCTTTTTCTATGACACATCGCACAATATAAGGATCGTGCCACATGGGTTTGAACTTTCCTACCCCCAATGGTTCTTTGGCTTGGTCATACAAGAGGACCAATTCACCCTCAGCATGTTGTCAAGGACATATAGACTTATCATATTGGACCTTGACACATCGTTTATTCACTTCGATAGCCATACAGGCATCTCGACGATGCTCATCTAGACTCTCTAGGTGCACGAGGCATTGTTCGAGATCAAAAGTGTCAGGTAGGAGTGTAACTTCCAATCTAAGAGAAGGGATTTCACATTCAATAGGTAGGATCGACTCCACACCGTGTACTAACTGGAAAGGAGAAAAACTGGTGGAAGTCTTAATTGAGGTTCGGTATGCTCAAAGCGCACGGTAAATCATGATATGCCAGTCAGATTTTCCCTAGCTGACAATTTTCTGCAAAATGGTCTTGAGAGACTTGTTCATGGCCTCTACTTGTCCATTTTCCTGGGGGTAGGAAGAGGAATAATGATCATGTTTAAACCCAAGTTTTGATGCTAATTCTTCCATCATTTCATTCTGAAAGTGTCTGCCATGATCAGTGACAATCTCACTCGGGATTCCTAACCTGGCTATAATTTGATTGAACACAAAAAATGCAGAAGTCTTACCATCATATTTAACTGTAGGCATGGCCTCATCCCACTTAATAAAGTAGTCTATGAGCACGATAATATGTTGATGCCCCCCAGCCGAAGTTGGTCTCATATTTAATTGTAGGCATGGCCTCATCCCACTTAATAAAGTAGTCTACGATACTTGGTGAAGGGACCAACGGTAATGACCAGGTGATGTGGGGCTAGATGCGAGTGCATATTCTGAGTAAACACCTGGTAGGGATGACACACTTTGACACAATATTCAAACATAGACGACCACTAACAACCGACTCGCAAAATTTTCTAGGTTGTCGCAAGCCCAGATAGATGACCACCACAAGCCCCACTGTGATAGTCCTTAAGAACAAACTCAACTTCTTCGTGAGTCAAGCAACGACACAAGATATTATCTACTCCTCGACGATACAAAGTGTAATCGATGATAAGGTAGTTCTTGGCTTGGTATCATATGTGTCATCGGTCGTCTCTCGAAATATGTTGAGGGAACTTCAAGGTTTGAAGATAGATCACGATATATCCATACCAGGGGTCTGACGATGAGACAAGGAAAATGTCTTCATCCGCAAATGAATCAACATGAATAACATCCTCATCCAATCGAGGGAAGTTCGATACTAACTCGGAAAAAAACTAATGATTTCTTGGATTTCTCTGAGGCAAAATCAAGATCAAACTCTTGCAAGATGACAATCCATTTGTTATATTTCCCCCCTATGATACGCCTAGTAAGGACGTATTGAAATGGATTGACATTGACAACCATAGTAGTTTTGCAAAGAAATATATAGTGTTGTAATCGTTGAATTGTGTGAACGGAAGCCAAAGCTAGCTTCTCGACATGAGAATACTTGAGTTCAAAGCCAACTAAGTTTTGACTAAGATAGTAAACAACGTGCTCACAAAGCTCATCATCCTTCTGAACTAAAACCATACTAATCGTCCCTTAGGATGTGATGATATAAAGCAAGTAATCTATACTATAGTCTGGAGGCTTCAGTAGAGGCCTCGATACCAAGGCTTTCTTCAGAGCATCGAAGGACTTCTGGGATCGCTCATCCCAGATAAAAGGAGTGTCCTTCTTCAAGAGACGCATGAAACCCTTAGTAATATTGGCATAGTTTACTATAAACTGACGTAAAAAGCTAGATTTCCTTTATAAACCTTGAAGCTGATGAATAGTGCACAGGGGAGGAAATCAAAGTATTGCCTCAACCTTTAATGGATCCCCCATGATCCCAGTCTAGGAGAGTAAGAATCCTAGAAGACGACCAGACCTAATGCAAAAGATGCATTTATGAGGGTTCAAACGAATGTGGTAATAACAACATCTTTCAAAAACTAGTCGAAGGTGGATAGAGTGATCCACTCTCTTGCGGGAGTGAGCAGCGAGATCATCAAAATAGGCTTCGACTATATGCTTGAGATCGTGAAAAACGAAGGTCATAGCTCGTTGGAAGGTTGCTCCGGCGTTTTTAAGGCTTAAAGGCATTTTCCGGTATGCGAAAGTACCCCAAGGACAAATAAATGTCGTATTATGTTGATCCCCGAGCTTAATCTGAATTTGTTTGTATCCTGAAAATTTGCCCATAAAAGAAAAAACCTCGCTTCCCGCACACTCATCGAGAATCTAATCAATGAAGGGTGTTGAGAAGTTGTCTATAGGACAAGCCTTATTTAGGTCTCGAAAATCCATGCATACACAGATGGTTCCTTGCTTCTTATTCACATGAATGGGATTGGATACCCATTCAGTCAAGGGAACTGGGTAGATAAAGCCATCATTAAGCAGTTTTTCCACCTCTGCCTTGATAGCAGGGGCCTTCTTAGGATTGAAAACTCTAAGTCATTGTCAAACAAGTTTGGGATCCGGGTAGGTTTTAATCTCATGTTCAACAATTCGAGGGTCGATTCTTGGCATCTCTTCATATGACCAAGCGAATACATTGTGGAATTCTTTAAAGAGCTCGGTGAAGATCATAATTTCTTCCGGCGAACAATCCGCACCAATATATACATTTTCAACCTTACCAGGAATACGAGATATATCAATCGTGATGGTAGGAGAGATACTCACCATGTTTACTTTGACATAAATTCCATGCATATCAAGTGGAACTACGGTGTGACCGACTATCTCGCTTAAGGTAGATCTAAAATCATCTTGTTCGATTCTAGCAAGTTTTGGGAGGAAATAAGAGCGATGATGCATATCATCCCATGGCCTCTATGATTGCTTCATTTTAGGGTAAAGTATCATCGAGGCAATCAGTTGAGAAAGACAATGAAGAGTAAAAAACAACCTAATACAATATCTCTGCTGCTGACAGTGGCATAGCCATTCCAGTATGTGACTGACCTTCACAAGATACAGTCAAGGAAGGTAGGGTCCAAAGATCGTTAAAATAAAAAGTGCAAAAAGGAACGAACCTCATTGATGAAGCAGATCTACTGGACATGGCATAGATATGATGAATTGGTGCCATGAAATCAAAGGTACCCATAAGAGATGAATACATTCTGACACCAATATTCTCAATTGTCGGCTAAGAATTATCGATCACGGGGATCGACAGTCCAACCAATGCATTCGGGATAGCGTACACAAAGGACAACTGGTCAATCATCACGATCTTTCCATCACGAGGAAAGCATATAGTACGGAAGATGGATGATACGACTGTAGTCATAACATAAGTCCAGTTACGTGCTAGTAACAAGTTATGGTCAAGGGGTGCATCAACCACCTCAACATCCACCTCCACCATCTTTCCACCTAACTGGACCGATAAGGCAAGAAGAATACCGTGAGGGTGGAAAGAACGACCATCAAAAGTAGTCAACATGTTCGGAGATTGAGAGAGGGTTGGAGAGATAATGGCTCTCCAATAGGTCAAGGACATCATGCATGTTGCAACGCCTTCATCAATAACAATACGTTTGATGGTATAATTTGAGTAATCCACGTGGATTTGGAATGCCACATGGTAAGGAAATCGAGGCTTCACATCTGTGACATCAAACTTTATAACCTTAGATCCACAAGGGTCCAGAGCTCCTAACGCAGATAACAAGGCATTCCTCTATGAAGGACACGTCTCGAGTACCTCCAGAGCCAACATTGCGCAAGGGGTTTGACTCAAATCCTCAACAATAGAAAAATTTTGGGTGGCTCTAGCATTAGGGTTGTGGGTAGAGTGCTTGAGTACTCCTTTTGAAATACACGGTGAAGGCTCTGGTTTTTCGATCTGTAAAGGTGTCTTTGACGGAGGGGGAGAATCTAGACCAGGTACAGTCTGTGAAGAACTGTAATTGCGAGACCAAGTGCCTACATTAACTTGAGACTTGACCATATTGATGCATAGATGGTCATTGTCTTGCGTCGGTGAGTTTTGAATTCCACTCGTTGCATTTCGGCATTCGAGGAGCTCGAGGCCATGTGTTGATTATGTAGAAAGGGATTAGTCAACAGAACGGGCGATAGAGATAAAACCTCACAATTTCTGCAAGTTTGGGGCACAAGTGGGTAAGGTGATTGTTTGTACAAAGATTGCAGGGAAACTTCACCTTTCGCCTTTCTTTCTTGCCCTCACTAGCATTATTATTCAACTTCTCATTATTACCATTGTCCTTGGGTTTATTATTATCATTCCTCCCACCCTTACGATTGTTACCACGTCTTTTATTTTTATTCCCTCCTGGTTGTTGGTTACCATTCGGGTTGGTTGACGACTGCACATAATGTACATCTACCAACTGAGTGGGAGTGGAGGAAACATATGAAGCTTTCCCTCCTATAGACTGGTTTAGAGACAACTCTTTCAACTAGCTTGTCACCAAGTTTGCAGATTTCACATTTGCGAAGGCTACAATACCATCGGCATGAGGTCTAGGATTTTGTCTAGGGTCATAGCTTAACCTTGGTGCATCTGGAAGAATTTTGTATAACATCCTAGATTGAGCATATATAATATCTAACTGCTGGGCTTTAAAAATCGCTTCTTCCTCAGAAGTAACTCTGGATGTGGAAACATTCTTCGAAATATAAGGTTGTAAAGACTTAAGGAACCATTCTAAAAGGAACTCTGGAGGTATGTAGGTCTTGATCAACATCTTTTATCTACGCCACTCATGGATGTGATTCGCGATATGGGTGGATTTGTCTTGGCATAAGGCCGACAGAAGTTCTATGCCAACATCATAACGAACTCACAATTGGAAGTGGTCGAGGAAGACTAAAACCATCAGATTAAAAGTTATGTACATCCCCCCAGGTAGCTCTATATACCATTTTGCTACAACCCCCGTGAGGGTGCATTGAAACAATATTAAACGAATATAATCGTCGTTAAGGGAATATTCGAAGGAAGCTTGGTGGGGACGGGGGGCCATGACAGGTCATGATGTACAGGGTCATTCATTAATCTAGACAGGTTTGGAAGATTGAGTGTGTCTAGAAAAGGCGGACAGGGTTGCGACATCTGGCCCCAAGCTCTCGAGAGAATATTTTTTCTAGGGAATTGCATCCCATCCAGGGTTCTGGTATGCACCATGGCCCTATTCGGGATTGTAAAACCCCTCTCCAAATTGATTCATAAGGGGTTGGTTGGGCACCATTACAGTAGGAATGTTATGATGAGGGTTGTAAAGATTTTCCCTAGCCAAAGTAACTACAGGTTGGGGGTTTCCCAAGGTGTGAAAATGACCTCCTCCGGGTGTGAATCCAGAGGATAGAGGTGGATTTGGCATGCCAAACGTGTTGGTCAAAATCGATGTGGAGGAGATAGGTGCAAAGGATGGACCATAAGAAACAACTTTTCCACCAGGCTAACCACTCCATCTAGGAGCATTAAGACCAGGATTAGACCCAGGGTGAAAAGGAGGTAGGCCTCCAACCGTAGGAGTCATTTGAGGGATATGAGCACCACCAAACGAGACAAGAATATGCGGAGGAGCCATTCCCTCAAGCCCAATACTAGTATTCAGGTTAGACGCTGGAATGGAGGATGAAAATTGCGATGTGAAATTCAGCATACCATAAGAAAAAGGGCTAGAGGCCGTAGGTATGGACTAAGTGTTTTATCCATGTGTACAAAAAATAGACCCAAAAGGGTTCGTCACAATAGGTTGAGTGGCAACCGCAGGATGGATAGGAGTGATGATGGGAATCGCCGCCACTACAACCCCAATGGTTGAAGGTGTCGAAGGAATACTATTAACTACAACAGGAATGGGAGTCGAGGGACTCTCAGTATATTTCTGACTTGATTCAGTACTCATCCTTGTATGATCACAAGTCTGGTAGGTGGAGGTGTGTGTACCACGTTTGATAACTTTACGCCTTTTATAAGGCAAAGACTCAAGATGCGGTGGTAATCTTAACAAACGACGAGACCCGCGGAAAGATGGTCTGTTTCCATGATGACTCAAGACTTGAGATATAAAAGCAATTCCTAAGGCCAACTAATAATCAAAGAGCACATCAAAATAAACAAAAGGCCAATATGCACACAAACAGGATAAAGTGGTTGAAATGGGCCTCCCTCCCTAAAATAGGTATGCCTCGCGCAAGAGGGATCTGAGACTCCTTGCAAAATATTAGAGGTATCAGAATCAATTACAAGGGCCCTCGTGGGCTTAACAACCATTCGGTCAGATCCCCCCAAATAGGTAATCTTCCATAAGGGTTGTGTGATGTCCGACCCTTATCTGACCTGGGGTACCTGCAGAATAACCTCTGCAAGTAACCTATGTGGTACCTATGTCAAGCAACTAAGCCACCACGATATAAATGATGTGCAGGAAAATAGTTGTAAGTCAGGTCTATCGTATGGGCAGGGTAGCAAAGCCCGGAATCTTGAAAGAACCACCTCTCACAAAGGTAAAGGTACTAGAAAGACCCTCATATATGAATAAATCCCAATAAATATCTCTGACACTAAGAAGGTATTGGGGGGATATCCCCTCAACCAACTTCATGTGACCTCGTGCTTAACTCAAGTGTAAGTGGAGCCTCCTAACGTCACTAATTATACAATGGATTTCACCACTCCCTTAGTCAGACACATATGTTGAATTTAATAGCCTTGAAGAAATTTACTCACAAAATCCTATTCGAAGACTCTAAATCCTAAGCTAGTTTGTGCACCCAAAAAAATAAAATTGTTTCTAATCAACTTTAAGTTTATCCGAGTTACTTTTAGAGGCCTTCTTTACTCAAAAATGTGCGGTCGTGAAACTGATGATGTTATGACTCAACAAGTAAAATAAATGAATATGAATAAAATGCAAATCCTTAACTTCAATTCCCAATAAATGATAGGCTTTTCAAAAAGAAATTTCCAATTTAATAAATTGCAATTCCAAATAAGATGCAATCTTTCCATACATGTACTAAGATCAATGATAAGAACCCAAAAGATAAAACGGCAACAATGCAAAATGTATATTTTTGTATTTTCAATATAAAAGAATGAAAATGCAAGGACTAAACAACAACTTGATATAAAGACCCTATTGTATGTAAACAAAGAAAAACCAAGTAGAATATCAGGAAGCAAAGACCCATCCCAAGATGCAAGGACAATCAATGAAAAGGATGATGAGAAAGCAACACTGCCCGAAAATTCAACCAAAGAAAGGTTTCCTATCACTCCACAGGCACTTAACAGTCATAACAGAGAACTAAGAAGACTCAACAACCATCAAAACTTACCCAACAAACATCAAACTCAACAATAAATCAAAAGGGGATGATGTACACGACTGTTCAGGAGAAAACCGCATATATACGCTTTCTATAGAATGACAACTCGCGTATGTACGCGATTGTCAAGGCAAAAACCGCATATATGTGTTGAAACACTGTCAGGATAAGGATAAGGCCAAAAAACTCAGATTCAAAATGAACAGAGGCTCTCAAGCAATCAAACAACAAGAAACTCAATATAAACGAGAGCAATCAAAGGAGAAAAACACTCCAAACCCTGAAAAGAAGATTCACTCCCAAGTATGGTCACCAATTTTGCTATGAGGAAACTCACTCATGGCATGGGGTAAACCACAACAGACGTAAATGATTGGATAAATCAACTCTAATTTCATGTATGCTATATAAAAAAATATGCTAACAAGACAAGATAAAGAGCCTACCTCGTCTAGACGTTCGATGAAGTCCAACATTGAACACTTGACTCAAAGCAATACACTTGCAACTTGTCCTCAACAACCAAGATACACAAGCATATGGTGATAATATATAAATTTAGCACATTCAATAGAAATCCATCAATGTTCATAACAAATACGCCCATGGAATAACAATTCAAATATTTTCAAGACATTAATTGGACGAGAAAATAGTATTTCTATTAAAATGTAATCAACATAAGTATATGAATGACAAACTTCTGTGTCGGCAGATTCAGAACCAACAAACTAAGTCCCTTCCAGTTGGGCCTCCACCACTTCAATCCTCCACCAAAGGCAAGCTCATATAAGAGAGACAATGAGGTTCTCCATCAAATAGGGAAGAGTTTGGGGGTTGAACAATGTGTTCAGACTTGAAAGGAAGAAGGGATGCAAACTCAATATGAAGTGAATAATTTCTCCAGAGTAACTTTGCTCTCAAAGTTGAATTCTTATCCTCCTTTTCCACATCTTGGATATGGCCCATTTATAGCCTTCAAATGGAACTGAAGGGCCAAGTCGGAATGTTTCCAATATATGGAAGGTCAAGGATCATAGATCCCGTGACGTGACATGGAAACCTGACACCATTTTTTAATTTTGAGCACAAAACTCGATGTATGCAGGCTGTAATGTTGCAACTTCCATATACGAATGTTGTATAGTTGTTAGGGCACGTATATGTGGAAAAATACAATTTTTATCTCTGGGAATTGCAAAAAAGGGACTGTAAGTCTACATAGAGAAATGGAAAAAGGCCCTCTGACCAAGTTTGCATATGGTGAGAAAAATCTTGCTATAACACCTGATTCTTCGAGTCACTGGATAGATTTTTTTATTGTGAGTGGAAATTACGTCTATACCTTCTTTCCACTATATCCCTCAAAGATCTATAAAACATTTTCCCCCTCTCATTAACTTCAAGCACCACTCCAGATGAACTAATGACCAAACCATCATCATCATTTATATCCTTAACCATTTGTATCCTCTTGGGACGAGATTCCATTCCCTTGCTATTGATCCCTGCATAACATTAAAAAAATATAAAATCGAGTGTTTAAAACTTGTTAGTGATTAATGTTAAGAAATTCATTTTTAGTAAAAGTCAAATTAAAACTTGATGTTGATTACCTTTCGATCCACATATTTCCTCTCTTTGCAACATTTACATAAAGATTTTACATTGTTTTGCATTCAAATTGCGAACAATTTTATTGAGTTTCTTCAAGTGTTTTATCTGCATGAAATGCATTGAGCAATACACATCATTAATTTAAACTTACAAATATTTCAAATTATATATTAACTTTTTAATAAAACTTAAAGAACTTGCTTGCCTCTCTTCTTGGGATGAGCTATCATCCCGCTCACTGCAATAAGATGTTTTCTTTGAACTTCTATCAACCATCTTGTAAAAAATTAGGAATCATCAGAAATAGAAATCATGAATTTTGTATATAATCTAGTTTTCGATGTGCTTCATTAACAAAACGAATTGGGGCATCAAACACACACTTGAACGAGTCCTACTATTAGTCATTGTGCACCGCTAACCCGTACGCATATGATATGAAATCAATACTATTTATTTTTCGACCAATCAGTGGTTTTCATAGATATATGCGCCCCGATGCGCTTTTCTATATAGTGAGCACCGGGTCTCTACCTATGTAGAGTGCGCACTGGAGCGTTTTTCCTGTATAGTGCACACCGCATATCGTGGAAAAGATTTTTAAAAAATCACTGACAACAACAAGGTTAACAAGGTTTGGGTTTCGATGCAATGAGTGGTACAATTGCAACGAATACCAAAGACCCCATATGCAACTAAATAAACCCTATACAAATCTATTGCTTCAAAAAATAAACCCTATAAAAATCTATTGCTTAAAAAAAGAGGGGAACAAGAAAAAACAACAAGAAAACTACGACTTTCGATACCGAAGGTAACCATGAAACCCTTATATTATTTTTAACATGCATTGAAAATAGTTTGAATAAAATAGGGAAAGATTGAAATGATCAGTATAATGAAAGCACATACATGAAATTTCTTCTCTACATATTTGTCTCTTTGTCTCTACCTATGTAGAGTGCGCACTGGGACGATTTTCCTGTACAGTTGATCCAGGTGGATCCAAAACCGCTCGAAAATACTCAAATGCAGAAAAGGAGAATCTAGGAATGACCCAGAAGTCTCAGAAGGGTCCCTAGGCTCAGAAAATGCTCAAAAATAAAAGTTCTTTGAATTGGATGACACCAATGCCATTGCGTCCAGCTCGTTCTCCTGATTCCAGCCATATATTTACTTTCTCAAACGGAGCTTGTATGAAGAAGTTATGACACTCTGAAATTTTTCAAACACAACGATAAAAAGTCAAACAGTGCACAGGACGTACTGATGACGTTAGTGGTATGGACGCTGATGTCAGCATGACATGTGTCACATTTTAGAAGCCTAACAGTTTGGCGAATTCAGCGAAATCTGGCGGTTACCGCCAAATCTGGAGAAGGTTCGCTAAGTTTGGCGAACTGGTTAGCGGTTCTGTTTATTTAACCAAGCACGCAAAATGAGGCAGGGGGAGTTGGCAGGGACTGCTTTGGAATCTGTGCTAGAAGGTGTCCTAGGTGACCTGTTAAAAAATAGATCGACTTTATACTCAAAAGTTACAGAATTTCGAGAGGATTCCGAATCTGATATCTGTTTCTTCATTAGAGTAGCGGAACAGAAAAGTGTCTACAGAAAAGGAGTTGGCACGCTTTTTGAGACTGCACGTATCTGACAAGAAGAGGCTGTATTGGAATCCGTGCTAAGAGGTGTCCCAGGTGACCTGCTAAAAAATAGATCGACTTTATATTCAAAAGTTGCAGAATTTCAAGAGGATTCCTGATATGTTATCTGTTTCTTCATCAGAGTAGCCGAACAAAAAAGTGTCTCTAGAAGAGGAGTTGGCATGCTTTTCAAAACTATACGGATCTGACATGAAGAGGTTGCATTGGAATCTGTGCCAGTAGGTGTCCCAGGTGACCTGCTCAGAAATAGATCGACTTTATACTCAAAAGTTGCAGAATTTTGAGAGGATTCTGAATACACTATATGTTTCTTCATTAGAGTAGCCAAACAGAAAAGTGTCTCCAGAGCCCATTTGAGCGAGCCAAGCATATTCGAGTTTACAGTCAAAAGTTGTAGAATGACATTTTCCAACCACCTATGATGTTTGTTTCTGCCCAGATTCGCAGATCTGAAAGTTGTTTTTTGGGAGCTCTTATGTAAGCTTTTCTTTGTAATTTTTAAGCATTTGAGATTAATTAAAGAGCGGTCTTACTGTTGGAGTGGACCCGGAGGCGTAGCCAGGAAGTCTGGTGAACTCTGTTATCAATTCTTATTCATAGATGGTTTGCTTACATGTTTATTTACTCATGTGTTTGATGGATGTTCTTTAATTTTGCATTACAAAGATGGTTAACAGTTAAAAATTCACATGCAAATAATGGTTAAAGATCTTGAATTTTAGATTAAGTTAAATTTCAGATCAAGTTGGTATCAAAGCGAGGTTAACCATTGCTCTGTGAGTTGATGTTAACAAGAATCAAGATTCAATGTGGTGAAGGAGAACTTGAAGGGTTTGATCTAGAGATTGGATCAAGAAGAGGAAGGATGTCTTAACCAAAAGGAGAAGAAGCAACTTCTTCTATCCCTTCTGAAGGGGAATTTCTGAAAGCTTTCATGAGATTGCAAACGATAGTAGAGGAGCTCTATCAAGATCAAAAGAAAGGTGAACAAGGTGTACCTTCTCATACAGAAGGTAAAAAAGAAGGAGGTGGTGAGGAACCCCCTAAAACCACACCAACTTCTCCATCTCTTCTTGATGGTTCTACTCCTTCTCCATTTGAAAAGCAAAAAGCAAAATTTGATCTTAATATGCCTCATTTAAAGCTTGATATTAAGTTTGAATTACCTATGTATAATGGAGAGATTAATGCTGAAAAATTGGACAATTGGATCTGTCAAATTGAAGTTTATTGTAGGATTCAAAAGTTTACTGAAGATGATGTTAAAATCCAGTTGGCTTCTCTTCGACTTGGAGGGACTGCTCTCATTTGGTGGGAGAGCAGATCTCAAGAGGATCTTGCCACAAAAGGCAAAATCGTTTCCTCTTGGTATCAGTTTATTTCAGCACTTAAAAAACAATTTTATCCATTAGGGTATATGCGGCAAGCTATGATGGATTGGCAGAATTTGAGACAAAGTAAGGGACAAAGTGTGCACGAATACACACAAGAATTTCGAAAAAGAGCATTGGTACTTGGTATACCTCTCTACACTCAGTAAACTCTTCTTAAATATATAGGAGGATTGTATACTTATTTACGTCATATGATATTGATGTTTAATCCGACTAACCTTGACGAGGTGTGTGTTCAAGCAACTCACATTGAGTCAAAAGGGAAGAGTGTTCATGATGTTTCTTCAGCTGAATCTGTCCAGGCAAAAGAAGGCAAGGAAAAGCGGAAATTTAAACATGCAGCTACAATGAAGAAGGGTGATGAGAGACCTACATGCTCGCATTGTCAAAAGCAAGGGCATGAAGAGGCAAAGTGTTGGAAGCTACATCCTGAAATGAAACCGAAGTGGTTTAAGGATCGGAAGGGGAAGCAAACAACCACGATTATCATTGAGGACCTTGGATCAGATTCCGAGGACGAAACAAAGATAACAATTGTAGGTGTAAAAGGTAAAACCATTGTTGATAATGATGCTAACATTGGTTCTTCATGTGCTTCTACTTCTAAAAATGATGATTATTCAAAGTATAGAAAGATGAATGCATTGTTTCATATAAGAGTGATTACAAAACAAACAAAGGTTGACACACTCATAGATAGTGGATCTCAAGTTAATCTTATTTCAGAAGAAGTAGTTAAGCAATTGGGATTAACAACGAAACCACACAAGAAACCTTATCCATTAGGTTGGGTATGCAAAGATAAAAGATTACAAGTAACACAACAATGTGATCTAAAGTTTGCAATTACATCTAAGTTTGTAGATGAGGTTGAATTTGATGTGCTCCCACTAGATATCTGTGGAATTGTGTTGGCTAGTCCGTACTTATATGATCAAAAAATGATCTTCTATCGAGAACATAATCAATATCACTTGTTTAAAGAAGGAATTGAGTACATAGTGCATTCACATCCATTCAAAAATGACAAATCATTGGGCACTACACAACAATTAAAAAGGGTTGTTAATGCAAATCGAAATTTGGCACTTTTGTCTATACAATGTAAGGAAGAAAAAAAGTTTGAGCATGAAAAGAAAGTGTCATTTCACTACAATGCACCTGTTTTGGTGGATAGTGTTTCTATGGTTAAAAGTCAGCATGGTTCGGGTACAATCTCTTTCACATGTTCAATGTTTCTATTAAGCTTATTACTCATCAGCAGTATGTGGTTGGGTCTGACAATGTTGAATGAAGATGTGATTAAGAATGTGATTAATGTACTTAACAATGTCAGTGCAGTGTTGATTGTGGTATTGCTGAGTTAGATGTACGGGTTTCAGGAAGAATGGATAGGTGATACAAGACAAGTGAGACAAACATGTCCTCACTTATTTTCTGAATGATTTCATGTTTTTTGTGGTCCAAAAGCTTCTTAGTGGGGAGATGTGATCCAGGTGGATCCAAAACCGCTCGAAAATACTCAAATGCAGAAAAGGAGAATCTAGGAATGACCCAGAAGTCTCAGAAGGGTCCCTAGGCTCAGAAAATGCTCAAAAATCAAAGTTCTCAGAATTGGATAAAACCAATGCCATTACGTCCGGCTCATTCTCCCAATTCTGGCCATATATTTACTTTCTCAAATGGAGCTCGTATGAAGAAGTTATGACACTCTAAAGTTTTTCGAAAACAACAATAAAAAGTCAAACAGTCAATAGGACGTAGTAATGATGGATGCTGACATCAGTATGACATGTGTCACCTTCTTGAAGCCCAGCAGTTTGGCGGATTCAGCCAAATCTAGCGGTTACCGCCAAATCTGGAGAAAGTTCGCTAAGTTTGGCGAACTAGTTAGCGGTTCTGCTTGTTTAACCGGGCACGCAAAACGAGGCAGGGGGAGTTGGCAGATGCTGCATTGTAATCCGTGCCAGGAGGTGTCTCGGGTGACCTGCTCAGAAATAGATCGACTTTATACTCAAAAGTTGCAGAATTTCGAGAGGATTCTGAATATGCTATCTATTTCTTCATCAAAGTAGCTGAACAAAAAAGTGTCTCAAGAAGAGGAGTTGACACACTTTTCGAGATTGTACAGATCTGACATGAAGAAGCTGCATTGGAATCAGTGTCAGGAGGTGTCCCAGGTGACCTGCTCAGAAATAGATCGACTTTATACTCAAAAGTTGCTGAATTTCGAGAGGATTCCGAATATGCTATATGTTTCTTCATTAGAGTAGCTGAACAGAAAAGTGTCTCCAGAAAAGGAGTTGGCATGCTTTTCGAGACTATACGGATCTGACAGAAAGAGGCTACATTGGAATCCATGCCAGGAGGTGTCCTACGTGACCTGCTCAGAAATAGATCGACTTTATACTCAAAAGTTGCAGAATTTCAAGAGGATTTCAAATATCCTATCTATTTCTTCATCAGAGTAGTCGAACAGAAAAGTGTCTCCAGAAGAGGAGTTGACACGCTTTTCAAGACTGTACAGATCTGACAAGAAGAGGCTGCATTAGAATCCGTGCCAGGAGGTGTCCCAGGTGACCTGCTCAGAAATAGATCGAATTTATACTCAAAAGTTGTAGAGTTTCTTCATCAGAGTAGCCAAACAGAAAGGTGCCTTCAAAGCCCATTTGAGCGAGCCAAACATACTCGAGTTTACAGTCAAAAGTTGCAGAATGACGTTTTCCAGCCACCTATGATGTTTGTTTCTGCCCAGATTCGCAGATCTGAAAGTTGGTTTTTGGGAGCTCTTATGTAAGCCTTTCTTTGTAATTTTGAAGCATTTGAGATTAATTAAAGAGCGGTCTCACTGTTGGAGTGGACCCAGAGATGTAGCCAGGAAGTCTGGTGAACTCTGTTATCAATTCTTGTTCATAGATGGTTTGCTTACATGTTTATGTGCTCATGTGCTTGATGGATGTTCTTTAATTTTGCATTACAAAGATGGTTAATAGTTAAAAATTCACATGCAAAATATGGTTAAAGATTTTGAATTTTAGATCAAGTTAAATTTCAGATCAATAGTGCACACCGCGTATCGTGGAATTTTTTTTAAAAAAATCACTGACAACGACTTTGTTTGACAAGGTTTGAGATTCGATGCAATGAGTGGTACCATTGCAACGAATACCAAACGCCCCATATGCAACTAAATAAACCCTATACAAATCTATTGCTTAAAAAAATAAACTCTATAAAAATCTATTGCTTAAAAAAAGAGGGGAACAAGAAAACTACGACTTTCGATACTGAAGGTAATCATGAAACCCTTATATTCTTTTTAACACCCATTGAAAATAGTTTGAATAAAATAGGGAAAGATTGAAATGATCAGTAGAATCAAAGCACATACCTGAAATTTCTTCTCTACAAATTTGTATGTGCCCTAGGATCCCTTCCAATTTTGGCTCTTCAAAAACATTGAGCCACTCCAGAATCTTTCATGGTAAATATCTCTTCCACAAATATTCCCTCTAAATTCTACCAAAAAAATGAAACAATGAATTGTGTTTTAATTTATAAACAAATATGTTTGAAACATGAAATTTCCTCTTTTCGTTGTGTTTTTTCAAATTGTATGTAAAAATACTTATTAAACTATATATTTTAAAAGTTAGATTTGTTGTCAAATCGGTGTTCCTAACCGATTCGTGCACCCCAGTGAGTATATAGTAAACAACGCACCAATACCAATTTTATTGACAAAATAGTAATGCAAACCTCTGCTATTTAAATTTACGGATGTTTTGGTTTGCAAAGATTTTAACAGATGTAATGGTTCAATGTGTTGCATAGTTGGTCACACCAGTGCGTTCTATATATATAGACGCATTGTTGCGTTATAAAATAAATAAAAGCACCAATAAAATTTAGTATCAAATTCATGTACATGTTGACGAGGATTTTGTCTCAAATGCAAGGAAAATAAGGTTATAATATCAAATAGCCAATACTTCATATTCCAACTCATTCAATATCATTGTAAGTTTGTCAACTTCTCCCACATCATTTGATGTAAGTCTAAATTTTATTTATAATTCATTTATTAGATTGAATTTATGCCATTTATCCACGTGCATTTGAATAATTGGTCATTGAATTTTGTAGGATCATAAATTGGTATCGAGTTCAAATGAGTAAGATATTCCACCGATGCAAAAATGTCGCAAGATTTTATCAGGAGAAATATACCACATGCAAATGTTTGATGAAAATAGACAGCTAGTTTATCCTGCCAATTATGACATGCCATCTTCCACTAACCTGCAAATTGGGTCAACAATATTATACCGTGAACTGGATCTCTTTTATGACACGTTAATGGTATGTGGTTGTTCAAAATCTAAAGGGTTGAAGAAGAACCCTTAGCATGTCACATTGTCTCATTATATTAATGATCAAATACCCAAAGTTGATGGTCTAATACCTCCCACTGTGGTAAATAATCTGATAGGTGATATAGAACATCAAAACGTAGTTGATCTGGCTTCCATATGCTCATTTTTTGAAAATTTGGAAGCTCAACTACGTTTTGTCCTAAATTGGCCAACTTGTCTCCTTCTATTGAGTCAAAAAAGAGTTCT
Source organism: Picea mariana (assembly GCA_032191745.1). Lineage (NCBI taxonomy): Eukaryota > Viridiplantae > Streptophyta > Pinopsida > Pinales > Pinaceae > Picea > Picea mariana. The sequence continues at coordinate 472 of JASDQU011443179.1, read as the reverse complement.
TATAGCGATCCAAGTATGATATCAATACTACCCAAAACATCACTACTAGGAGATCAAAAAGGTTGTACGAGCTAAGAGCAAAAATGTCCAAGTACACACCAAAGTCTGTTCTACTGTTGGAAGGTAGCAATACCTCCCTCTTCATATCCATCTACAAAGTAAATTAAAAACATATTACAACATAGCTTTGTATGGTGCTTGGTCGTCGTCCATGCCTATGCCCGACGTTGGATCCAAATTCCCTTTTGTGGTAATAGTTATATGATTGCCAAGTCTAAAATAGATGTTGCAAATCTTGTTTTTTTTTTATCCTTTCACATGTATTCATTCCTCCCAAACAATCAATTGCATTTTTTTTTCATTCCTTTCACATGTATGCATTTTTTTTTTATCCTTTCACATGTATTCATTGCCATACTATCACTTTACATCTTCTCTCCCATACATCCATCCCATTCCCCTAGTCCGGGCA
>JASDQU011443178.1:30054-41076 GCA_032191745.1 Picea mariana | reverse complement strand
ATATGAAATTTCCAAACATGTAAAATCTTTGACTATTCAAAGAGCATAAAGTTTCCAAAAACTACAACCCAATACTCAAAACGAACATATCATCCTTAAAGCGAAATGCATGAAATCTCAATCTACTTAAAGGATATAAAGCTTAAAAAAAAACCTACAACTACAAAATACATAAATCCTTCCTTAACAAAATAACCAAAATATAAAAACAATTCCATACAATGCATAATGGGGCAATAAAATGAAAACAAGGACAATGAATGAAGTATATATTTATATTAATTAGCTTGAGAACATGGAGGCATGGGTTTGGATTGCATTTGGGATGATGTCACCTAAGCAAGTTGATAGACCATTTTATCCAATGGCTTCTCCTAATGGATGAAGTTGAGCTATGAGGAATCACCATTTTAAAGATTTGAACTAGCTTTGTTCCCCTTAAAAAGTGAATCCTTTATATATTTTTAAGAGGGTAGAGGGTATTTTCCATAAGTGCCATTTGTATTAATTTTGTAGTTTTACTAGGAAATATGCACAACCAGGAAATGAAATTTTGTAGGCACTCATCCCCAACCCACTATTATAAGCGTGATATACTGTATTTTTAGATGATTATTACCCTACACACATTCCATCTTAGATAATTATATTTAGAGAATGAATTTCACTTTATAATGATGATATTGATCAATTACACCATTTGTGTTGTTAGAATCAACCATATACCTTGTGAAAACAATAATGTGCATGGATTGGATTTGAAGAGGAAAGTACATTCACCAATATATCTCTTTAGTATCTTTTATGAAGCATATTAATTGAAAACACCGATAGAAAAATTAAAGGGAGATTAAAAGAAAGATGAAGATGACATATATGGTGGCAGTGACTTGGGAGGAGGGACAATCGACCTATGATACATGGTCAATTGAGAAGGATAAGTATACAAAAATGGTTTTCTAAATTTTAACCAAATTTTGTAAAAAAACTTTAAAACTTTCCTTTAAAATGAGTTATTTTAAAAATTAAAATTCATTTAAAAAATAATAATTTTTATAAAATTAAGAAGGAAAAAAAATCTTATAAAATTAAAAACAAAAAATTTAATAATTTGGTTATTAAACTCTATGAGCTCTTGTGCAAATTCATGTGTTAATATGTTATCTTGAATAGAAGTGCTCACCAAATGTTTACATTTTATAATGCTCCAAATATAATGTTATAGTTTAAATGAAAAGTATTTTCTAATAACCATAATGATGTCAAGAAATTATGAGTGTCTTATGTTTTAATGATTAACTTGTGGAAAATGAAATCCTAATTATTTTTGTAAATGTTTAAAGTAGTTGCTTACACATTTTTTATATTCATTTTTAAAATTATGGTAATTGCGTTAAAAAGCTTTTTCTACAATCTAGTATGTGGGAGATGTGAAAGTCCTTCCATATTTCATATGGAGTTGACACCTAAAATTTAAAATAAATATTAATAACAAAATAAATATTTCAGTGTTGGCCAAAAAAAATATTTCAATGTTAACCTTATGTAAAATAATTTATAAATAAAGTAATTGAAAGTAAAAAATTTCTTATTATGTCTATAAGTGTTTTCTGCATCCCATTATGAGGGAGATGTGCAATTCCTTCAGTGCTAACATGGAGTTGACATGTGGTATTTAATATATATATATATATATATATATATATATATATATATATAACAAAAAACATATTTCAATGTCGGTCAAAAATAAAATAGTTCAATATCCACTTTAAGCAAAATATTTTAATATCAATTATATATATATATATAAAGGAATTGAAAGTAAAGATTTCTTCCTGCATTGAGCGGTTTTCTATAGTCAAGTATGAAGGAGATCTGTGATTCCTTCTATGCTAGTCAACATGGAGTTGACATGTGGCATTTAAAAAATATATTAATAACAAAAAATATTTCAATGTCGACCATAAATAAAATGTTTCAATGTCTACCTTAAGTAAACAAAATTATATCAACTTTATCTATCTATCTATCTATACATACATGTACATACATTTTTTTTACAAGAGAAACACAATATCCGTATTCAAGATGAAGATAAATTGTTTCTCTCATTGGAGAAGGATGTGATAGTTGATCAAAGAGGATCATAAGACTCGTCTATCCAAGTTGTACACTACTCCAAAACTAGGTACCGATCCTTCAAAAAGGCATTACAACATCTTAAAATCACTATCCTAAACTGTCATATTACAAAATGAAAGTACAAATTTAAAGGTCAGAGATCAAAAGTTGACTAAGAGCCACAACTTGACCATTATTATATTCTTGAAGCATGTAATAATTCTCAGGTAACGAAAATCCCTCTTTAGAGAGTTTGTTTTCTATTTGATTTGACTCTTTGTAGACACGTGTATAAACAATTTGAGTGAAAAGACCAGATATATCACAAATATGATCAAAAAGTGGTCCGAGACCAATGCTATGAAGTTGAACATTACTAGATAGATAATTAATAACAAGATTGGAGTCACCCAAGACCTTCAATGAATCAATTGTGAGGTGGTGAGAAAATTTTAGTAATAAGAAGAGAGACATGAACTCACTAAAGTTATGTGTTCCCCTCCCCACATTTTCCTTTACATGAAAACATTTTTGTTTAGAGAGATGCAAGGTAAAATCATTGCCACAAAATGAATCGTTGCATGCCCCGTCAAAGAAGCTCCATGGAAAGGACTTGTCTATCCTTGGTTTATCTACTAGTATGGGATGTTTGTGAACATAAGGAGTTATGTAGTATGTAAGTAATCCCATGCATTGAGATATTGTTCTAAAGGGTTGAACAAACTTATCTTAAAATATTGTTGGGTTCTGTGCAAGACAAATTCCCTAGAGAGCTAGAAATGGAAGTACTCTTAGCTACTTCAATTATATATTGTTGAACCAATCTATAAAGAATTACTCAATAGAATCCTAAATCCATAGATTTGCAAAACCCAATTCTTGTTCTAGTTTTATCCAGACTTGTTGAGAATATGTAGAGGTAAGAAGGAGGTGATGAGTAGTCTCTTCATTATTCCTGCAATGTAGACACATCCCAAGATCATCTTTTTTCCTCTTCCTCATAATTTCCCAGGTAATTACTATGTTATTAAGTGCAAGCCACATGAATATGATGGATTTAGTCAAAGCCTTTACCTTCTAGATTTTTCGCCGCCAACAAATATTATCTTATACCCTTGTGCCAAATAGAGATTGATAACCCAATTTTTTAGAATAATTACCTCCTACCTCATTCCTATTCCAGATGAGCTCATCTTCACATGGACTAATTCTTATGTGAGCATGCTGGAGAGAGTATGTAAAATCAGTCCATTACAAAGCCCAATCTCCAACCAAATTTAGATAAGTAGCACTCAACCATCCTTGAGACCAAATAGTAGATCGAGGAGGCACTGATATAAGGTTTAGTGTTTCTTTACCAATCAGAAGTAAGTGTTGTATCAAATCATTTGAGAGGAAGACTCTTCTATCGCAACCCATGATTGCATCGCCACTAACTCTGACTTGTGAACCACTACCAACCTTCCATGCCAAGAAGTTTCCATTCATCATGTTATCACATAAAGTTGTCAAGGGCCACAGGCTGCAGCCATGAGTGAAAAGCACAACACTTAGAGCGACTCATTCCAGGCTCGAAATCAATGGTCGAGCAAAGATTAAATCTGGGCCGTAGATCTCATTATGAGAGATCAACGGTGGAAAATTATCAAGGGAATCAAGATTTCAAAATAATGTTAAAGTTAATTGTCAAAGGTCCGAAGTCCCGAAACCCAAAATTAACATAAGCCATCCGATCCAGAGGGACGCATGGCGCTAGATCCGAATTGCAGAAAAATCCATTTCAAAACTTTCGAAGTGAGGAAGGCGCCAAATCCCTGATGGCCGAAGCCCAAAATAGATTTGGACCGTTCAATTCATAGGGGCATGTGGCGTTAGATTAGCGGATTCATAGTTTCGCGAATCAGAAGTTTTGAAGTGAGTTATCTTTCAAAATCCTCGAAAGAGAAAATCCTGAAGCACCTTGAAGATAATCCCCAGGTCATAGTGGCGGTCATATCAGAGGGGTCCATAAGAAGGGAGCTAGTGCTCTCTAGGCTTCATTTCGTGAGTTCAGAAATTGGGAGAGTCGGGAGTGGCTCACAACGAAGCACCCAAAATGCAAAATCATGAAACACCTTTTGGGTCAGTCCCGTATTGGTCACATAAGAAGATTTGCATGGCCTCGAGGCGTCAGATTTGACTCGAAGAAGTCGTGGGCACTGCTTCGAACATTCATGGGTGTCAAGCCTCGTCCTGATCCTGATAAGGGTAGTTATTGAAAGTAGGGGCGGTAGTTGAGACCTCCTCTCACCCCATAAATGGAAAGCATGGAAGAGATGGTCGTGGAGGCAGATTGTCAATCTAAAGCTTCCTTCTGGATGGATTTTCCTGCAAAGCACATAACTGAGGTGAGCTCACGTATGACATGAGATGGCCTGCATAGTCTGACAGAACAGGAACCGACTAAAAACTTTGAATGTTGTGGTTTGATCATGCTCCTGGTAGTTGCAACAATTATGAGTATATATACTCAATTTTGATATTTTGTTATGGGTCGATGGTTGAGCTAGGCTTCCAGATTGTAAAGTTTTAATGAAGCTCTGGTTCTTCTGGTTATGTATCTGTATTTGAGACTTCTTGTTTAATGAAAGTCAACTTCCTTTTCATTTCTCTGTAACAGTTATGTTAGAACACTCGGGCATGGATGATCTAGTCGAGGGTAGTCATGCTGTTGTGATGTAGGTTCGATCACAATAGTATCTTCTCCAGTTTTAATCAGTTTCTTGTGTTATATTTTCTCTTCTTACATTGAATGGCTCTAGCATGGATGATCCAGTTGAGTTGTTGCAGTTGCAGGGTAATGGAGGTTTGACTATTCTGTTGTTGTGACTGTGTTTCTTGCACCATATTTCAGTGTCTGAAGTTTGATCTCAAGTGAGTTTGAGCTTTTCCTCTCCGAGCTGCTGGAAGGCCTGATGCCCATAGTAGTCTTGTTCACCTCTCTCACCAAGTCTTCCCTCTGCTCACACTTAAGCTCAACTTATTGACTGAAGTTGATCAAGACCTCACCTATTTGTACATGTCGGTCCCTGTTTTCTGAGTTAAAACGATATTGTCTTGAGCCTGTGCCCATTTGACCTCTTTAAAACCAACATGTGATGTAAAACTCTGATGGGTATTGGGCTTACCTTCAATGCAATCCGAGGGTGACTTCCAGTGCTAACATTTATGGCACCATTTCTGGGGAACGAATTGGAGACATTTCCCTGGGTAAGAACGACAACGAGCTTTTGATTTTGAAGGTGCATCAGACATCAGAACCATTGAAGATTGCAACTTGCACCTAGCGACTCCACTATCGAAGGCTCCACTGGGGACGATCCTGTTGACAGAAAGATGACCATACCGAAGGGGAAGACCAGGTATCTGTTTATGAGATTTATTCATGAAATCCTGTTCTTGTTTATCATCTCATTTCTCTCTTTCCCTTCACATATAAAGAGGATTATCCTCTTCTTTTTTTATTCAGATGATAATAGGCCTTCCTTTATTTATCCGTCCTTTGAAGAAGAAAACATGCCCTCTTCTTGTGTTGTAGATACTGATCTCGTGTCTTCACCTCTGCCTATTCATAAAAGTGAGATTTGTATTGCATCTCCTCTTGAAATTGATCACCCTTGCAACCCTGAGGAAGTTGAAAATAATTCATATTCTTCTCAAATCTTGTTACCCTCTGTTATTCCTTCTGAGCCTTGCCATCAACTTGTTAATCCTCATGATCAACCCACTGCTTTTCAAATTAAAATAAGAAATAAGTTGTTTAAACCTTTAAGGCTACCACATGACCTTCATCCTTATCCTCGTTATTCCTTTGAGTATCTTCCTCGGTTTTCTGGAGAGGATCATATTACAACTGAGAGGCATTTGGAGGCCTTTGAGAGCTTTGTCGATCAGTTTGAGATTGTTCATGATGATGTTTCCATGAGGTTGTTCTCACAATCCATGTATGGAGATGTTGTTGTGTGTTTTAGATGTCTGGAAGTCGGTTCTATTGGCTCCTGGACTGAGCCATGCCATGCATTTTTAAAGTGTTGGGGTGAGAACAAGTCCCTTGATCAATACTAGTTTGAGTTTAATGCCTTGAGGAGAGGGGAAGAGAAAGCCTTGGTTGTCTTCAACATGAGGTTTTACAGTGTTTATCATAGTATGCCTATGTAGATCAGACCCACAGAGACTACTGCCATGGTGTACTATGTCATGGCTCAGCATCCAGAGCTGGTCCTTCTCCTGAGAGAGAGGAAATATTCATCGTTAAGAAACTTGTTTGAAGATGTTGAAGAAGTTGAAGAGAACATCAGGGCTAGTAAGGGGGTTCAGATGCAAGCATATCTTGAAAAATTGCATGAGCATAAGCATGAAGACTGTCAGTATGCTTCAGATTCTGAGCAAGAATATAGTGAGTATGAATCAGAGCTGGAACAACAACAAGGAGGTGGGTGTGACTAAGATTTGGAAATAGATCCTTCCATATTTGCATATTCTATGGGCAGGAATGCATATCCGTCTTATGATCAGTTTCCGGAACATTTTGAGCATGTAGAAGTGGCTAATTTCATAGATAACTATAGGTTATTGGCTGATCATAGTTATGCCATTTTAAATCCTGCTGCACCATTATCTTATGATCATTCTTATGAATAAGAGACTGCAAATGTTGATGATCAAGAGTTGTTTTCAAAAGAACAGGGAAGTCTTTTATTTACAAGAAGAGAGGCATTTACAGAGGAGCATCCTAGTCTTCTAAAGCAGCCAGTATTATGTCACATGATTCATGATCCTATGGCTATATACATGGAGTCGTACATTTCAGATTTTAAAAAATTCCAAGACCTCACTATAGAGACTTTTCCTTTATTCATTGAGGAAAAACATGTGCAGTTCATATCCTTCCCAGTGCCTGCAAATGAGCAACCATCACCTGGGATCATTCAGCCTGCATCAACCGTTCACTCACCCATGCTTGCCAGAGACATTCAACCATGTGTGAGAAGCTGTAAGACATAACATGTTTTTTGTCACCACCCCAGTGGATTTTTTCACTTGCTCTATGAACCTGTAAGGGAGTACATGGAGTTGCATTTCCTTCATGTCTTGGAGCTGCTCAGCTTTATCCTAACTTCAACACTGGGAGGAGAGATGAAAAGAATAATCATTTCTATCACAATTGCATTGTTTTTATTTGATCAGTGACAGAGTAAACAAGTTTGCAGCTAGGGAGTTGCTTGAGTGGCTATGGTGGAAGTTTGCTTTCACCTAACACTTTGTAAAGATCAGTTAGTATAGGATTGTACATAAATAAGCTCCTTCTGGAGCATGTGTATTTGTTTTCCTTTTATAAGTAGAATAGTGTACATGTCGGCCTTCAACGAAATGTTTTGAGCCAGACTCCAAAACCCAACAACTAAGGCACTGGAACTACTTGTTCTTGGCATCTTGTAGGGAGCATGCCATCCCCTATGGATCCAAATGTTATCACATAAAGTTTTCAAGGGCCATAAGCCAAAGCCATGAGCGCAAAGCACAACACTTAGAGCGACTCATTTCAGGCCCGAAATCAATGGTCGAGCAAAGATTAAATCTGGGCTGTAGATCTCATTGGGAGAGATAAACAGTGGAAAATTATGAAGGGAATCAGGATTTCGAAATAATGTTAAAGTTAATCGTCAAAGGTTCGAAGTCTCGAAACCCAAAATTAACGTAAGCCATCCGATCCAGAGGGACGCGTGGCGCTAGATCCGAATTGCAGAGAAATCCATTTCAGGAATTTCGAAGTGAGGAAGGTGCCAAATCCCCGATGGTCGAAGCCCGAAATAAATCTGGACCGTTCAATTCATAGGGGCACGTGGCATCAGATCAAAGGATTCACAGTTTCATGAATCAGAAGTTTTGAAGAGAGCTATCTTTCAAAATCCTCAAAAGAAAAAATCCCAAAGCACCTTGAAGATAAGCCCTAGGTCATAGTGGAGGTCATATCAGAGGGATCCATAAGAAGGGATCTAGCGCTCTCTAGGCTCCAGTTCGCGAGTTCGAAAATCGAGAGAGTCGTGAGTGGCTCACAACAAAGCACCCGAAATGCGAAGTCGCAAAACACCTTTTGGGTCAGCACCCGTATTGGTCACAGAAGAATATTTGCATGGCCTCGAGGCGTCAGATTTGACTAAAAGAAGTTGTGGGCATTGCCTAGAACATTCATGGGTGTCAGGCCTCGTCCTGATCCTAATGAGGGTAGTTATTGAAAGTAGGGGCATTAGTTGAGACCTCCTCTCACCCCCTAAATGGAAAGCATTGAAGAAATGGCCATGGAGGTAGATTGTCAATTTGAAGCTTCCTTATGGCTGGATTTTCTTGCGAAGCACATAACTAAGGAGAGCTCGCATCTGACATGAGATGGCCTGCACAGTTTGACAGAGCAGGCACCGACTGAAAACTTTGAATGCAGTGGTCCGATCATGCTCCTAGTAGTTGCAGCAGTTCTGAGTATATATACTCAGTTTTGATATTTTGTTATGGGTCGATGTTTGAGCTAGGCTCCCAGATTGTAAAGTTTTAATGAAGATCTGGTTCTTCTATTTATGTATCTGTATTTGAGACTTCTTGTTTAATGAAAGTTAGCTTCCTTTTCATTTCTCTGTAGCAGCTATGTTAGAACACTCAGGCATGGATGATCCAGTCAAGGGTAGTCATGCTGTTGTGATGTAGGTTCGATCACACTAGTATCTTCACTAGTTTTAATCAGTTTCTTGTGTTATCTTTTCTCTTATTACATTGAATGGCTCGGGCATGGATGATCCAGTCGAGTTGTTGCAGTTGCAGTGTAATGGAGGTTTGACTATTCTGCTATTGTGATTGTGTTGCTTGCACCATATTTCAGTGTCTGAAGTTTGATCTCAAGATTGCTCTTGAGTTTGAGCTTTTCCTCTCTGAGCTGCTGGAAGGCCTCATGCCCATAGTAGTCTCGTTCACCTCTCTCACCAAGTCTTCCCTCTGCTCACACTTAAGCTCAACTTATTGACTAAAGTTGATCAAGACCTCACCTGTTTGTACATGTCGATCCTTGTTTTCTGAGTTAAAACGATATTGTCTTGAGTCTGCACCCATTTGACTTCTTTAAAACCAACCCGTGACGTAAAAATATGATGGGTACTGGGCTTACCTTTGATGCAATCCGAGGGTGACTTTCAGTGCTAACACATCGAAAAATCCAATGTTACTTCTTTTTATTGATTGGATAGATTCTAAATACTTTTCCTGTCTTTCCTTATCCAATCAAGGATTGTGTCGGGGACAATATATTTTTGTATAAGTATCCTTCTCCACAAATTGTTCTTTGTGATAAAATTCCAAAGAGATGTTGTATCCAAATAAGGTCCAAACAGGTGAGTGTCTTTCATACCCCAACCTCCCAAAGACCTTGGAACAATAACTCTTCTCCAGTTAACCTAGTGTGTACCTTTGTAATAGTTGCTACCTTGCCAGATGAAATTAAAGCATAGCTTCTTAATATTTTCCATGATTTGTTTCGGGATGTGGGCCAATGTGTGCCAATATATAGGTATAGCTTCCAAAACCAATTTAACCAGAACCAAATGACCACCTCTTAATAGCCAATGATTACACCATTGTGTAATCTCTTTTCCATCTTTCATATAAGCCATAACCAACCATTTTTCACATAATTATTTGGTTTCAAGATGAAACCTAGACATTTTATACAATCATTGTAATCTAAGGATTGGAAATGTAGATACCTTCCTATCATTTTCTAATTACCATCAACAAAATTGAAAGGGTAAAGAGAAAATTTGACCTCATTAAATACCATTCCTATTGCTTTTTTATAAAGTTCTAAAATGTCCTTAAAAACATTGAATTCTCTTTATAAGCCATAAGTTTACAACACCTCAAAACTAGATGACTATTTATTTATAATTTAACTTTTATTAATATCAATATTATTATATTCCATCACTTAAACCATCTAAAACATTTTATAACTCTAATTATTTTTGACAATGCTTATGCTATATTGTTTTGATTAAAAAAATTAACTCCACATTTCTTACCAATTAATCATACTTACCTATCATTTCATAAGTAAATTAAATGAAATAGTCAAAAGGCAAACCCATAAGTAAAACGCTGACCCACAATTGAAACTCTAAGCCATAAGTTTACAACACCTCAAAACTACATGACTATTTATTTATAATTTAATTTTTATTAATATCAATATTATTATATTCCATCACTTAAACCATCTAAAACATTTTATAACTCTAATTATTTTTTGACAATGCTTATACTATATTGTTTTGACTAAAAAAAATTAACTCCACATTTCCTACCAACTAAAAAAAATTAACTCCACATTTCCTACCAACTAATCATACTTACCTATCATTTCATAAGTAAATTAAATGAAATAGTCGAAAGGCAAACCCATAAGTAAAACGCTGACCCATAATTGAAACTCTAGTGTTTTTAGATTTGTAAGAGAAATATTAGTTTACTTTGGAATATTGGTTTATATATATCTCTAATAGTTTATAAATAAAAAAGAATCGGAAAAAACACTCGAGAAGGCATTCTAACAATGTCATTTAAAGCATCATCAACAAAAATTTCAAGCAATATTGTATCCACAAATTGAAAATGAGTGTATTCTTAAACTACATGACATCACCTTACAAAGTCCATACAATGTCTTTGTGAGTTATTAGGGTTAACATATCTTTTTTTTTTCCAAAAAAAATTCTCTCGAATTTATATAGAAAATAAATTCATTTACAAAAAGACGAAGGGAAATGTTCAGCCACTAATGAACCCATACCGACAATACAGCCATAATAGTGCTATCAT
>JASDQU011443178.1:24390-27928 GCA_032191745.1 Picea mariana | reverse complement strand
TATATATATATCCACAAAAGAATTGAAAGTAAAGATTTATTCTTGCATTGAAAGGTTTTCTATAGTCAAGTATGAAGGAGATATGTAATTCCTTCCATGCTCAACATGGAGTTGACATGTGGTATTTAAAAAATATATTAATAACAAAAAATATTTCAATGTCTACCTTAAGTAAAAGAAAATTATATCAACTTTATCTATCTATACATACATGTACATACTTTTTTTTTCCAAAAGAATTTTTTTTTTTGTATTCAAGATGAAGATAAATACAATCCTTAGGTGCATATACATGAATAAAATTGTTTCTCTTATTGGAGAAGAATGTGGTGGTCGATCAAAGAGGATCATAAGACTCGTCTATCTTAGTTGTACACTACTCCAAAACTAGGTATCGATCCTTCAAAAAGGCATTGCAACATCTTAAAATCACTATCCTAAACTGTCATATTATAAAATTAAAGTACAAATTTAAAGGTCAGAGATCAAAAGTTGACTAAGAGCCACAACTTGACCATCATTAAATTTTTGAAGCATGTAATAATTCTTAGGTAACATAAATCCCTCTTTAGATAGTTTGTCTGTTATTTGGTTCAACTCTTTGTAGACATGTGTATAAAAAATTTGAGTGAAAAGACCAGATATATCACAAAGATGATCAAAAAGTGGTTCGAGACCAATGTTATGAAGTTGAACATTAGTAGATAAACAATTAATAACAAGATTGGAGTCACCCAAGACCTTAAATGAATCAATTGTGAGGTGGTGAGAAAATTTTAGAAATAAGAGGAGAGACATGAACTCACTAAAGTTATGTGTTCCCCTCCCCACATTTTCCTTTACATGAAAATATTTTTGTTTAGAGAGATATAAGGTAAAATCATTGCCACAAAATGAATCGTTGCATGCCCCGTCAAAGAAGCTCCATGGAAAGGACTTGTCTATCCTTGGTTTATCCACTAGTATGGGATGTTTGTGAACATAAGGAGTTATGTAGTATGTAAGTAATCCCATGCATTGAGATATTGTTCTAAAGGGTTGAACAAACTTATCTTCAAAAAATGTTGGGTTCTGTGCAAGATAAATTCCATAGAGAGCTAGAAATGGAATTACTCTTATCTACTTCAATTATATATTGTTGAACCAACCTATAAAGAATTACTCAATAGAATCCTAAATCCATAGATTTGCAAAACCCAATTCTTGTTCTAGTTTTATGCAGACTTGTTGAGAATATGTAGAGGTAAGAATGAGGTGATGAGTAGTCTCTTCATCATTCCTGCAATGTAGACACATCCCAGGATCTTCTTTTTTCCTTTTCCTCATAATTGCCCAGGTAATTACTTTGTTATTAAGTGCAAGCCACATGAATATGATGGATTTAGTTAGGGTCTTTACCTTCTAGAATTTTCGCCTCCACCAAGTATTACCTTATACCCTTGTGCCAAATAGAGATTGATAACCTAATTTTGTAGAATAATTACCTCCTACCTCATTCCTATTCCATATGAGATCACCTTCACATGGACTAATTCTTATGTGAGCATGCTGGAGAGAGTATGTAAAATTAGTTCATTACAAAGCCCAATCTCCAACCAAATGTAGATAAGTAGCACTCAACCATCCTTGAGACCAAATAGTAGATCAAGTAGGCATTGATAAAAGGTTTAGTGTTTCTTTACCAATCATAAGTAAGTGTTGTATCAAATCATTTAAGAGGAAGACTCTTCTGTCGCAACCCATGATTGCATCGCCACTAACACTGAATTGTGAACCACTACCAACCTTCCATGCAAAGAAGTTTCCAATCATCATAAAATCCAATGTTATTTCTTTCTATTGATTGAATACATTATAAATACTTTTCCTGTCTTTCCTTATCCAATCAAGAATTGTGCCAGGGACAATATATTTTGTATAAGTATCCTTCTCCACAAATTGCTCTTTGTGATAAAATTACAAAGAGATGTTGTAGCCAAAGAAGGTCCAAACAAGGGAGTGTATTTCATACCCAAACCTCCCAAAGACTTTGTAACAACAAGTCTTCTCCAGTTAACCCAGTGTGTACCTTTGTAATAGTTGCTACCTTGCCACAAGAAATTAATGCATAGCTTCTTAATATTTTCCATGATTTGTTTCGGGATGTGGACCAATGTGTGCCAATATACATGTATAGCTTCCAAAATCAATTTAAATAGAACCAAATGACCACCGCTTAATAGCTAATGATTACACCATTGTGTAATCTCTTTTCCATCTTTCCTATAAGCCATAACAAACCATTTTTCACATAATTATTTGGTTTCAAGATGAAACCCGGATATTTTATACCATCATTGTAATCTGAGGATTGGAAATGTAGATGCCTTCCTATCATTGTCTCATTACCATTGACAAAATTGAAAGGGTAAAGAGAAAAATTGACCTCATTAAATACTATTCCTATTGATTTCTTATAAAGTGCTAGAATGTCCTTGAAAACATTGAGTTCTCTTTCTGAGCCAAAAAAAAAAGTAACACATCATTTACAAATAAGAGTTGTGTGAGACTTTCAAACCTTCCAAACCTAACATCTTTCACAAGTCTCCTTCTCTTAGCTTCAGCTAGGGCCTAACTTAGTATTCAGATACTAGTAGAAATAAGTAGAGAGAGATCAAACATCCTTACCACAATCCCCTTGATGGATTGAATAATTGTGAGGAGACACCATTGATAAGGACAACAAAATATATAGAAGTAACACAAGACATTATCCACTTTACCACGGGGTAGGAGAAAACAATGTGTAACAACAAGAGTCTTAGATAAGGCTAGGACACCCTATCGTAAGCCTTTGACAAGTAAATATTGATAACAAATGTCGGGTCTTTGGAGAGTTTGATAGAGTGTAAACCTCTTGTGCCATATCAGTGGCTTAATGGATCAACTTTCCCTCAAGAAATATGAACTTCTTTACAGAGATGAAGTTTGACAACAAGGGCTTGATCCTACATGCTATAATTTTAGAGATAATATTATACAAGTAGTTGCATAATGAGATGGGGTGAAATCCCTCAAATGTATCAATACATTTGACCTTTGGGATTAGCATGATAAAATTTGAATTGATATTGGAGGGCACTCTCCCTGACCATCTAACTTCCTCGACAACCTGTAAAATATCTTCCCCCAAAGATTGAAAAAAGAGAGATATAACTCAATCGTCCATCTGTCTGGACCCGAGATCTTGTCCTTCTTGAAGGTGGTTAATACTTGATAAAGTTCCTCTTTGGATATAGGCCTATACAAATCATCATTCTCCCCTTCATTTAGTAACTTGGGGAAGTAAGAGAGAACTTTTAATATTTCACCAATATTATAACCCTCTGATTCCTCAAATAAATACCTAAAGTGGAGATCACCCAAGTTTTCCAGATTTTGGAAACCTTGCACCTTATTACCTTCCAATTTTGTCATTTCCCATATTGTGTTAATGTTCCTTCAATGATTTATGAAGTTCCAAAAAAAAAATGTATTTTGATCACCTGCAACAATCCAA
>JASDQU011443178.1:9390-19390 GCA_032191745.1 Picea mariana | reverse complement strand
AGGATGATGGAGGTTTGATCATTTTGTAGCTGTAACTATGCCTTTGGGAATACTTCAGTGTCTGGTCTTGAGCTCAAGAATTCTCTTGAGTTTAGGTTTATCTTCTTCGAGCCACTGGAAGGCCAGATGCCCATAGCAGTCTCGTTCACCTCTCTCACTAATTCTTCCTTTTGCTCTCGCTTTAACTCAAATTTCCTAACTAAAGTTAATGTGGCCCTCACTTCCCTGTACATTTGTTGTCCATTTCTGTGTTGAACATCATTCAGATTTTGAGTTTTGTCCATTGATGTCTATCCATATAAAACCAACATCCACCTAACTATGATGGGTACTGGGCTTGCCTTTTTTGCAATCTGAAGGCGACTTCCGGTGCTAACATTTTCGACGCCGTTGTCGGGGAACGAATTGAAGACTTTTCCCTAGGTTGAACGACAATGAGTTTCTGATTATGAAGGTGCATCAAACATCAGAACCATTGAATATTGCGCTTGCACCTGGTGACTCCACTATTTCAGTGCGACTGCTTGTAGCTACACCTGAAGCTCCCTAGGAGAACACAATGATCAAATCTGGTCTTTGATGGTGAACAAAGACTAGACACACTCATTCTACACATCATTCACCTGATGACTCCATGGTTGAAGAATCGATTGGCGACTCCACTGGTTCGAAATGGACAAAATCTTGGCTTGGAGGTTTTCTCCTTTTAATTTTTCTGTTGTTCCTGGTTTTCCTAACGTTGTTCCTACTGTCGATGAGTGGGTTTATTTTTTCCCATATTTAAAGAACATAAAGATGACAACCCTGCCCAACATCTCCGTGAGTTTCATGAACTCATGCATCAGTGGGAGATACATCATGAGGATGTATTATTGAAGATGTTCATGTACTCATTAGAGGGATATTCTTGTGAGTGGTATCACTTCTTTCCCCCTGCTAGCATATCCTCCCTGGAACAGTTTCATGCAACTTTCAATGCTCACTGTCAAAGGTATTATTCCTTTGAGTTAATATGTCATAATTGTTGTGATGAGTATATAGATGGCGTTCGAGACATATTTCATTCTTGCGAAAGCTGCGAGGATGGAGGACATCCCCCAGAGGAGCTGATGGAGCTGATACGATCACTTTCTGCAAGAATGGAAAAATTGGAGGCAGATTGTGCTTGCTACTCTTATGAAGGAGATGCAGAGGATATTCTATTCCTTAAAACATATGTTTTTGGAATCCCTGCTTATGATGAAGAAGTGATTTCAAATACTGACCAAGAGCAGCCAACTTTTGATGAATATCCCGATGAAGAAGAGGAAGATCAAGAGGGGCAGTTTATCTTCTGTCCAGAGCCTATCAGTGAGAAACCATCACCTGGGACCAGTCAACCTGCATCGATTTTTCACCCACCTGTGCTTACTAGAGATATTCAGCCCTATGTGAGTAGCTGTGGAGCAGATAGGCCTGTCTATTACAAATTTTCTAGAGTTGCCACTCATTCTATGAGCATGTCAGCGAGTACATGGAGTGGCATTTCCTTCATATATTGGAGCCACCCAACTTTATCTCAACTTCAGCCTCTGGAGGAAAGATGGAGGATGTGATCGTTCTACTGTCACGATTGCATCATTTGTTATTCACCATTGACAGAGTAGATGAGCTTCCAGTTAGGAAGTTACTTGAATGGCTATGGTGGAAGTTTTCTTTCACCTAACACTATGTAAAATATCAATTAGTATAGGAATGTACATAAATAAGCTCCTTCGGAGCCCATGTATTTTCTTTCATTTATAATAGTGTGTTTGTCGGCCTGTAGTCCTCAACAGAACATTTTTGAGCTCGACTCCATAGCCCAATGCATAAGGCAACTAGAACTACTGAATATCTTAGAGCCTCGCAGGGAGGACTCTATCCCCCATGTAGCCTAATGTTAGCACATATCTTTTTAAAGGGGAGTGTTTTCCCTAAAGCAGTTATGAAGGTGGGGGAGGTGGTTGAAACATCGTCTCCCCCCATGAATGGAAAGTTAGAAAAGTCTGATTGTGAGGCAGTTTGTCAGCCTAGACAGTCTGATCTTGCGTTTGACATAGAAGTTGCATGGGCAGTCTGACAGGGAAAGTCCAGACATAAAACTTTGCGTCTGACATAAGGATGCATGCGCAGAGAAGACTGCATGCACAATCTGACCGAGAAGACACAACGTATGGACGAGAAACTCGAGCATGCCTCTGCTGTAGTGGCGAAATATTTTGAGTATATATATGTAGTTTTGAGTCATTTTGAAGGGAGGTCCTTGGTTGAGCAAAGCTCCCAATTTTGTAATGCTTGTGATGCCATAGCTGTTCTCTGGTTATGTAATCGATTTGAGAGTTTCATGTTAATAGAAGTCAGTTCTCCGTTTCCTTTCATTTTTGTCTGTTAAAACTGTTTAAAACACTCGGGCATGGATGATCCAGTCGAGGATTGTTATGCTGTTGTAATGGAGGTTTGATTATAGCATTATCATGGTTAGTTTTACTCATTTCCCTGTGTATATTTTCCTTCTTACATTGAATGGCTCGGGCATGGAAGATCCAGTCGAGCTGTTGCAGTTGCAGGATGATGGAGGTTTGATCATTCTATAGCCGTTACTATGCCTTTGGGCATATTTCAGTGTCTGGGCTTGAGCTCAAGAATGCTCTTGAGTTTGGGTTTCTCTTCTCTGAGCTGCTGGAAGGTCAGATGCCCATAACAGTCTCGTTCACCTCTCTCACTAAGTCTTCCCTCTGCTCTCGCTTTAACTCAAATTTCTTGACTGAAGTTAATGTGGCCCTCACTTCCCTGTACATTTCTTGTCCAGTTTTGTGTTGAACATCATTCAGATTCTGAGTTTTGTCCATTGACCTCCATCCATATAAAACCAACATCCACCTAACTCTGATGGGTACTGGGATTTCCTTTACTGCAATCTGAAGGCGACTTCTTGTGCTAACAGAATCGAGAGACAATTACAAAATTATAATCACCTCCCTTATTAGCTCATACAAATAATTGAGGTAAATACCATAATATATAGAGAAATAAGAAGACAAACTTGTAGTTCCTCTGTATCTACATTTTCTTTTGTTTCCTCCTTCGTTGCATCATTTATTTATTGTGATTACAATGGATGTATGTAAGTGATATATAACCGACATGAATGCATTTCACTTTACTTGTTTCCTATATCTACATTTGCTTTTGTTTCCTCCTTCTTTGCACCATTTATTTATTGCAATTACAATGGATGTATGTAAGTGATATATAACCGACATGATTGTATTTCACTTTACTTGTTTCCTAATTGAATACTTGTTTTATAATGGTTTTGTGGCCAATTGTATGTCGACTCGAGTCTAAAGACAAAGTTTCATAAATAGAATAGTGTCAAAGAAGTAGGTTTAAGAATGTCAGAAATGAAAGATTGAAAACTACCTTAGAAATTATGCAAGAAGAAATACTCAAATCTTGGTATGGTGCAAGATGCAGTGACACATCTTAGGCATGAGAGACTGTGAAGTCAAGGATTTCCACAATTCTAAAGTGTCGTTGAAGAATGATTCATAAAGTTAAGCAAGATTAGAGGTAGAATAAAGAAACTCACAGAGTGAACAATTTAATTTAATAATATGAGTTTTTAGATAAGATACTACCGAAATTACGATCTAAGTTGCTAATAGAATAGTTCATTTTCAAATTCTCATTTTCTATACTTATTTTCATTTGGGTGCAATCTAGATGATAATTTGGATTATAAGGTGGAATTTCTATTTGCAACCATAAAAAAAGTCCATGTGATACCATTGAAATGTGTGATACCATTGAAATGTCCATGATTCTCCCTTGCCTCCATACAAATATCCACATTTACAACATTTATAATATCCATAAATGTGATGAAATGCATCTATATAAACACTCTTAGAAATGTCCACAAAAATGTCCCCGAGAGCATTTAGAAAAAAAATCCACTTTAGGGTGTTTGCAAGTTAACCTATAACTATTTCATTTATTATTTTATTGTTAATTTGGAAAGCAAAATTTACCAAAACAAAATTTACCAAAATCTTGATCTACTCTCAATCCCTTCAAAAATTGACCACATTGTCTTTAAAAACATTCTACATGGAAAAACGTTTTCCAAAGTGTATGTAGATGATCTAAATTCATTATTTTCATTAAATATTATGTGGAACACATTTATTGTGTTTAACGGGAAGAAATGATGTTCGGAAATAGCATGCTATAAATCCAATTATTTACTCCATCCAAACATATTGTTGAATTTAAAACTTTAAACCATGTTCCCTAAATGTTCACGAACAAACCCCTATTTTTTCATAATTTTTCAATAAATACTTTTTAAACTACTGTTTTTTTAAAAACATGTATATAATATGTTATATACATTGGTTTTTGTTAACCAATATTTTGAATTATAATATGTTATTTTATTTATCAAATTTATATTTTCATAAATAAAAAATATCATATAATGTGCACATAATAAACCCATATTGTTTCATACATTTTGGATAAATACTTTTTAAATGTATATAAGCCATTTACATTAGTTTTTGCTACCAATATTTTGAGTTATAATCTCTTATTTTATTTATAAAATTTGTATTTTCATAAATAAATAATAATGTGCACAATTTTTTTTCGTAAAAATTTAATGGTGGAATTTTTGTTAATAAATACTTATTCCTATATAATTTAATTTTAAAATATTTCAATTTAAACCATTTTTTTAAATCTATTCTATTTGGACGTAACTCCATGCATCCCGCCATGTTGTCTAATTTTGATTAAATTTTCATAAATGAATTCAAAGATTTGATAGCCAAAAGTATGAATATATAATAAAATAGTTAAATCACTGTTGATATTATGGTAGCTGCGGGAGGTATTTACCTCCATGTGTAAACCTGATGAGAATATAATACTTCGGAAGCAAGAAGAAACCCTAATGAGTTGGCTAATAACCCTAGAAGACATGTCGGCTCAAGAAGATAACTTGTATTAGGTTATTAGCCTCTAAGAGAAGAAGTCGGCCAGAAGAAATAATATATACTGAACAAACAGATACCTAGAATGAGAATTCGGCCCAGATAGTTAGCCAGAATTACTATAAATATAGGAGGTCAGCCTTCATTCTAGCAGGCAGTCTTAGAATTGCAAAGCAACAAGTTGTGCGCACTGCAGTGCCCGGTCTTGTGCGCAGGTTTGAGGAGAGATGCCATTGCAGCTGCTGCAGCTAGCAGATCACATTTGGCTTGGACTATCTCTTGGTTAGGGTTTGGACTATCTGATCAATTCTTGTTGATGCGTTATCCTTGGGGAAAGGTGCGCTACCCTTTGTTTGGCTATCTAGCCTAGGGTTTGCTTCTGGAATGATTCTCTGTCAAGGTTAAGGTGCTCGGAGGGTGGCTTTGGCCTATGGTTGGGTGACAATAGTGATATTGTCAATGGTAAAACGAGCACATCCATTATATTCTAACAATCACAACTAAAATATGCATCCACAAAATGAGGAGTTGAAGTGCTAGGAAAATCTGATGAGTTGGAAGTGATTAGATCTCATATGCTTGTGTTAGTGGTAAAATCTGGAGAACCCCTTAGAAGTTGGCCTCATACTATGACAGATTGTGAGTTAGAGGGTGGGATGTTAACCATGTTCATCACTATCTACTTGATATTGAGGCCAAATAGAATTTTGTTGATGCCCCATTCATGAAGAGAAGGTTGCGTGGGTGTAGTATCATATATGGCTTGCATGATTTCTTTCATCTGGTTATCAAAGTGTGCATATATCGAGAGCAATTGGGGATTTTATTGGGCATGAAGGAAAGAGACAACAATGATCATCTACTAAGAAGCAAGCCTTTTGATAGGTGTAGATTGAGTGTGAAGAATTATAGTGATCTAACCTACCGACGAGCAACCTCATTGTGACTTCAAGGTGGAGGTGAGAACCTCAAAAGGAACCTAGAGTTGAAAACAAAAACCCCTCGTGTGGAGGAATGGAACTCAAAGAAACCAAACATCTTAACAAAAATTGATCTATCGAGGAGTAGGGCTTGCAAAAGATGTAGATCTGAATACAAAGTTGAAGTCTGGGAGTAATGCAAAAAGAAAAGGAAAAAATCACCTTCAGGAACTTTTATGCTCTAATATCAATCGATACATGCCACAAAGAAGGTGGAAAACAAACCAAAATTGAACATAAATAATAACCCGTAGCTTGGTGGAAAAATACTCACACAGTCTTCATTTGTCTAAACTCCTATAAATAGTTATTACAATTAGATATCAAAATTGACAATATCAACTACTATCAAAATAATGAATGCTAAATAACCATATTGATAACTTAAACAACTAACTAGTGTTTGAGGTAATAAATGCATAACTACTATATTCCTTTATGCTAATAAATGTTCCACATGCATAATCTTATTGTGCTCTCCATTTTCCCATATTCTCTGCTCTTATCACATAGATAGATTCAAAAGCCTTGAAACCCTTTACTCCATCTTGATTATGCAATAGATAACTTAAAATTTACAAGTCATCAAACAAAAATAGAACTTCCTCGACTCTTGTAAAAAATCTCCAATCTGACTTCACATGAAGATATGACCAACAAAAAAGGGGAAAATTATTGGCTTGTTGCAGTACTCCAAACTATATATGAATAATTTGAATTTGACTTATATTTATTTGGAATTGGGATTTGATATTTGTTTCACTCGAAGTTTTCAATTATAGATTTTATTTGGCCGAAGCTAGTGCTTCACATAGCTATTTTTACAATTTCAAAAAATATGCATTGCGCTTCTAAGTTGATTGATTGTGGATTAAGAAAAAACAAACCTTCCTTTTCTCTTTTTTGTTCTATTCAACAAATCAATCTACACCAAATGAAGGTTCTGTTGACTCCAAACACCTTTCATATTCTAAATGGGATGGACATCAATTCTCTTTGCGGCTTTGGATGATTTGATACATCATTCCTCTTCATCTCCCTCGAGGGATTTTTAACTGTGACCACCTAAAAGGAACGGGAAAACACTGAGTCCATATCCACATCACTTCAGGGGGAGCATTGGGAACCTTATCCAATGTTATAAGTCTCAATCACTCTAAAAGATTTTTGGAATTACCTCTAGGTGTTTCTTCTCTATTGATAGTCATCCTCTAGGGTTATTGCTTTAAATTTTTTCCATTGAGGGACTCATATTATTGGGCATGGATTGTTTAAATGACTTATTTGTTGACAAATCTCACATCGAAAACTCATGTTGTCATAATATAAGACCATGAACATCAATAACATCCACATTCTACGATGATAGGAATGAGTATAGCTTCAGTCTACTAGACTTCTAGACATATTTTGATAGAGATGACGATTCCCTTATCAAATTGGCTAAAGTCAATTTCAAAAATTTAGCAAGAAGGTTTCCAACAAATATTTCACGTGTCACTCAGATTAGGGTTGCAGAGATAGATAATCTAGTTTCCCCATAACCATGGTCATGTTTCCATGATCGATGTTTGTTCTTTAACACTATTAAAAATGACTATGTCATTCGTCCATTCAAAGACCATTTAATTTTTTTTATCATATATATAGTCATTAAAAAAATTAATTTAACATATTGAGTTGTATCATTCGATAACTAAATATATAATAAAAAAAACATAACTATATAACACATGTTTAAATTATTTCTTGAAATGTTTCTTATAAGTGTTTATTTATTTATTATATCTTTAATTATCAAAATGATACACATTATTACTTAAAATATATTTCTTTTAAATACAAAATTCTTAATATTGATAATAAATAAATCTGAGTGTGAAGGTTTCCACACTTAGTCATAATAATAGTTAAAACTTTTTGGAAAAAACTGTTTGGGAGTTTATGAAACATTTGACTTTGGAGTGGACACTCCACCCATCCTCAAGGACACATAAAGCTCTAATAGTGGTGAAGAGAATGTTGGTGTTGATGATGGGTTTCCATGAGAATATGTGGAGTGTCCCCACGAAACGTCGAAAATTTCATAAACTCCCACACAATATCTTCCATAAAATTTTAACTATTAATAAATAAATCATTAATAACTATCAATAACACAAAAATTAACCATAATCCATTAAATTTTCAAATTTTCAAATTATGAAATAATGCAAAATTATCTCAATAACTACAAACAATTTTACTATGAAAAACAACCATACATTTTTTTTCACTACACCCATGTCCTTAGGAGGATCTCACTGATGTCATTCCTCCTTTTTCAAAGTGTAAATTCAAAGAGCATGATTTGTGTTTAAGAGATAAGGCCATCAATTTTATGGTGAGAAATTTGCAAATAAGTTAAGGGAGCAGTTGAGAGAAATTAGAGTGAGGACAAAGATTTATATATTGAACACAATAAACGATGGGGACATAGATATATAAGTTTTTTTATATGATGGGGACATAGATATATAAGTTTTTTTTATATGATGGGGACATAGATATATAAGTTTTTTTTTTAAAATGATGATGATATTAGATATTTAATTAGAATATTTTTATTAAATATTATGTTTTATATATATATATAAAATTATGTAATGATATTATAATTTGTATTTTTATAATATTTTATTTCAATATTTATAAACAATTTTTTATTTTTATTAATAATTTAAGTTTTAAGTTAGGGTTTGACTTTTTTTTTTCTCATTTATAGTTATTTCATTTTATCAATACAATTTTACGATTTTTTTTTTCTATTATTTAAATTTTTACATGTGTAACTCATATTTGGTTATGGAAGTTGTTTTACTATTTTCTTTACTTTCACTTTTTTATTTTCATTTTCTTCATAGTAATGTTGGTAGAGATTTCTATTAAAATATGTTGTGATTGAACTATACAAATGAATGGACTACAAAAAGAGGGCAGGTCAATAAGCCATACCACTTACTCTTCCAGTACCATTAGTCTATGAAATTTAAAAACTTGACAATTGTTCTAAAAATACCTAGGGAATAAACCGCATGAATACTATTAAATAAAATATCCTAACTAATGCACAAAACAACAATGAATCTACATAAAACCAAGAAATATTAATTATATCTAGAATGGGAATTCGCCTCGTGATTCACTTGGGTTGATAGGGTGGTGGTGAGTTGATTTCCTTCTCTCTTGAATTTACGCAGTATGATGTGTGGTGTTTTTCATTCCTTTATGATTTAAGTCCGTCACAGGTGGGGGGCACGTGGAGGTGGGACCCCCCACCCCTCCCCTACGTTTTGCACACCAAAGTAACACCTAATCAGGCTCCAATATTTTCTTACAGGTCCACCTCAATGTTTAGATCGTGAAGGATGTGGGAAAAATGATATGGAGGCATAATATTTTCCCATTGTAAGCACTTGTTGATAGAGTCAAGAGAGATTCAATTTTGAGGGAAGTTTCTAATGATGGAGTGCCCTTATTATGATCATTGAATCACCAATAACTATGATTTTGCAATCTCTTTTTCATGATAAGATGGATAGTCCTTGGAACACAACTACAACCTCTACCTCATTGTTTGTGGTGGTTCCTATACTCCATGCATATTCTACTTCTTTGTTTCCTTTGGGGTCATAGAAAACCCCCCCTCCCCTGCACCTATCAACCCTCACTTCTTTATTTACATTATTCTCAGCCACCACACCTTGCTTCTTTATTTACATTATTCTTATTTTTCTATTTCAGTTACTTCTATAGTTAGGGTAGTAGTTCCATTTATAGTACATGAACACAACAATGATTTAAGACATCTTTTCTAGAGAATATAACAACCTTGATCAATAACCATACAACAATTTATGAACATGGACCCTTTATGCTAAGGTGTAATACCTAGGGAGGTCATGTGATCTATGTTCGACAACTGAGAGAGGGGGGGGGGGGTGAATCACTTGTTACCGT
>JASDQU011443177.1:0-11786 GCA_032191745.1 Picea mariana | reverse complement strand
AAAGATCCCGTGCTTCGTGTAGCCTGAATCTGATCACCGAAGACGGGAATCCGAAGGGCGGAGCCGCCAGCTCCTCGGCGGTTATGTTATGATTCCGGAATTTAGAAGGGTGCAAGGCATATGCAAAGCTTGCAGGGGGGAAGATGGAGAAATAAATGGCCGGAACTTGCATCTCTGCAGCCGCGCTTTGCGCCCAATATTGCACGAAGTCGTGGACGAGATAATCCGGTGAGAGCTGCCTGAGCAGGCTTCGGAAGGGCTTCTCAATGCCATCTAAGGCTACCTTCAGCGGAAACGCCATTTCCGTCGGGATATCTGCTGTGCATTCCGCGCCGGGTGTCAGTCCCTCCGTGGGCGGTAACGGCAGTTCCATCAGATCGATCTGGCCCGGCCAGTCCTGAAGCTGTAAGGAAGGCCTGATTCTGGAAATGTTAACAGGCGTGGAGAGGAAGGAGACTTTGTGGCCGTGGATCGCGAGAGCCTTTGAGAGCTCTAAGAAAGGATTTATGTGGCCCTGCGCCAACCATGGAAATACCAGAAAGTGGAGCTTCTTCTTGCCATTCTGACTGTCCATCATAAAGCTCCCTATCTGGAATGGTGGTATAGAGAGATGTAATCCATGGTTCGTCCATCACGGACCATATATGAAGAATATTGTACACACCTACCATTCTTACCAAGGCTTTGAATCTCATGGCATTATTATATGGGCCGAAGGGAGATATATTGTAATAGTTAGAAGTCAAAAATATTTTCAACTATCAATGGTTATAAAGTAGCAAAGCAGCAAACTTGGTCATAAAATGAAAGTCACCCATTCCTCATTTACATTTCTCCACTATGTAACAAAATTTATTAAATGTGTTCATTATTAATAAGTGTATGTTTTTGGGCTTAAATATGTTTAATCTGAACTCAAAATTTAGAGAATGATTATAAAAATTAAATTAGTAATTTAAAAATTTTATGTTTTGGTTTTTTTTATTGAGACGTTTTTGATTAATTTTGTTTGAAATTTTATTAAAAATTATTAGATCTGTGTATATTTGAGTAATTAAGTTTGTATAATCTTAATGTTTCAAGAGTTTTTTAACAAGTTGAATCCATTTATACATTTAGAAATACAATTAAACTTAAAACAATTAAACAACACATATACTTTATTTATATTATTTTAAATTGTTTTTGAAAATCCTTCATGATTTAACAATAACTAAATGTACTTCAAGACATCGTCCATACATGAAAAATTGAGGGAATTCTTGCTTCTCTATGGAATTTATGTGAATTAAGAATTATTGTTTCAACATTAAGGAAATGTACTTCATGACATCGTCTATGCATGAAGAATTGAGGTATCTTATAGAGTTTATGTGAGTTAAGAATTCTTGTTTCAACATTAAGGAAATGTACTTCATGACATCGTCCATGCATGAACAATTGAGGTATCTTATAGAATTCTTGCTTTTCTATGGAATTTATGTGAGTTAAGAATTCTTGTTTCAACATTAAGAAAATGTACTTCATGACATCATCCATTCATGAAGGATTGAGGTATCTTATAGAATTTTTACTTCTTTATGGAATTTATGTGAGTTAAGGCTAAACCTATCCAAAGCAATCCATCTCCGAGATGTAATCATCCATATAGTCATAAGATACGACTTTTACAATCACATATACATCTCATCTATTAATCACATAGATGTAATATGCTACCTAGTTACTCGTTTAAAAGATATGTTTAAACTTGTTTTTTTAAATGAAATATCAAAAGAAACTAAGATGGACCAAGTTATAGGAAAGAGGATGAGTTTTGAGATTTTAAGTAAGGTGATGATGCAAGCCCATGTTTGACTCAGTTTCAAGGTACTTTTTATGTTCATGATGTGAATTTTGATTAGGATTTTAGTTTTATTAAAACAAACATGTTATTTGGTGAGATCTAAAAGTTTGTTTATAGTAATTTATTTGGAGAAAAAATTATCATCAAAGTTGGAAATGTTATTCTGGATGGATATATTATATTGGTTTATATACTATATGATAATGAATCTCATAAATACATTATTGTTGATTGGAAATGTTGTGCTCCATGTAGGTGTTAATGTAATTGGAAGCCACATTTTTACCTTAAACTCTCTTTGCCACAATAAAATCCTTTCCTTATCCAAGGATTGAGGTTTAAAGAGATGCACTTGATATTGAATTCTCTCCTTTAAACTATCCATAAAGGGATATAATAATTTATCTTCTAAAATGTCCTTCACTTTAAGACTCAACTTTTGAAACCATTTGATCTGGATTTATGAGTTGAACGAATTCAATAACAGACTGACTATAATAACAAAGAGATACAGAGAACAACAAAAGATATCCAATGAACAATAACTTCTATTGAATAAATAAAATAGGTTGAAACTGTAAAATTACAGAACTCAAAACAACTTGCTCGAATGGTGGTAGCTATCTCTAAGAAGAGATGTGGATCTTACGCACATCTGTATGAGAAGAATGATTACAATGAGGCTCCAGAGGAATTTTTAACATTACTCGTGAATGCCAAAACCCTAGACATCCAAAAACCTAGCCCTAGGAGATGAAACGCCAAAAGTTATGTGGGCCCTGATGGGTAAGTTGGTACCTCAACTTTATGGAGTCGTAACTTTTGCATATGACCTTCGTTTTAGGCATGTGATAGCCCATTAAAAAGGTATTTTAGAGAAATACACATTATGCCATCAAACTCAGACTCCATATATAATTTGACCGTGTTAAGCCAAAAAAAAACATTGTTTAGGGCCCCAAAACGACCCTGGAAGTACAAAAAGATGTATTAACATGAAAACTTTCAAAATAAGCTAGTTGGAATAGGTGGGAGGCCACCAATATCCACATGGATGTTGTGTAGGGCTTCAAGATAGACTCGTAAGTGCAAAACCCACAATTACAAAGAAATGTCATCATTGCAGAGAAACATGTTGAACTAAAAATTGTCAAGAGGAGTCAGTTGGAATAGGTGGGTGGCCACCAATATCCACCTAGATCAATCCTCCCCCCCTTAGGAAGAAAAGGTATCCATTGCATTGAGTGCACCCATCAGGTGAGGAAATTTCTGTTGAATTTGGCCCCGGGTTAGCCACTTCCCTTGGAGCAGGAGCTTCCCTACCTTGACAACCTGATAAAATTGGACTTCTATTGGCGAGTGCCCTTGACCTGTGCATCCACTATTTGATCATTGGATGCATGTTCCATGCATTCAAGGTTGAGCTATGTTGATTTCAATTGTTTTTCAATCTCCAAGGTGTCCAATTAATGGTGGAAAATATGGTCAGAGGAGGTCCACATTGAACATTGGGTGCAAGCCAAGGACGAGGGAAGTGTTGATCTCAAAACCATTGTCACCCACAACCTTGGTGATAGTGTAAGGCCTATAGAAAAGTGGATGGAGCTTCTGATGGGGCCCTGTAACATCAGTTTTCTGCAAAATCTCATGGACCTGTTGGTGGATGTGTTGAATTCTCTCAATGAATCGGGTGGCTTTCTCAGCCTCGGACTAAAAATGGGAAGATGTTGTCTATGTGGTTGCAAGAGGTAGTGCAACATCAATGGGACCCAAGGGTTGGAATCCTAGCCCCACTTGAAATGGGATATGGCCAGTGGAGCTATGGAGAGCCCTGTTGTAGTTTTTTTGAACATAGGGAAGACTCTCATCCCATGTATGTTGATGCTTAGAATTATACATGCGCAAGATGTGCACAATCATCTGATTGACTACCTCTATTTGGCCATTGGTTTGAGGGTGGAAGGTAGTTTATTTAGTGAGCTTGGTGTCCAACAGTGACCAAAGACGAGAACAAAATGTGTTGAAGAACCTACTACCCCGATCAGAGATGATGGTTTGTGGTATCCCAAAATGGACCCACACTCGTTCGAAGAAGAGATTGGAAGTATCTACTGCTGTGATTTTCTTCTTGCGGGCTGTGAGAATGGCCATCTTTGAAAACCGATCAACCACCACAAATACGCAATCATTGTCGTTCTTGGTGGATGGAAGTCCAAACATGTAATCCATCGAGATGGATTCCCAAGGCCTCTCGGGAGTAGGAAGAGGGGTGTATAAACCTTGCTTCTTATTGGTTGGCTTGGAAATGGCATAGGAAGTGCAAGATCTGATATACTTTTTGATTGTCTCATTTCCCAGAATGTAATGTTTCCATTGACGACAAACTTTCACAATGAAATACATTTTCTTATCATAGGTGGGGTATTTCTGGATGGTATCTGAGAGTGTCTCACTATGGTATGCTACCATATGACCATGTTGAGTGAGAACTACACCTACAACATAGTCGTATGCATCAATCATAATCTCGAATGGTTGTTGCAGATTGGGTAAGGAGAGTAATGGTGTTGAGCACAAGCGATGCTTCAGATCATCAATTGCTCGTTGTTGTGCCTTCCCCCATGTAAAATTTTCCCCGCCACCACCCTTGGTCACTTGGATGAGGGTCCATGCAATATCGGAGAATCCCAACACAAACCGTCGATAGAAGTTGGTAAGTCCCAAGAAGCTCTGAAGCTTGGTTAGTGTGTTTGGGTTGGCCAGTCATAGATGACTTGGATCTTAGTTAGATCCACATGTACCCCATGCTCATCAACAATGTAGCCCGAGTATTGGACCTTTTTCATGCCAAAGGATCATTTTTCCAAGTTAGCATATAGCTTGTGCTGCCGTAAAGTGCTCAAAACCTTATGAATATGCTACATGTGCTCCTGCCAAGTTTTGTTGAAGATGAGGATGTTATCCAAATATACCACCACAAAAGATTTGGTCAAGGTTCTCAATACATCATCCATCAACCTCATGAAAGTTATTGGTGCATTTGTTAAGCCAAAGGGCATGACCATCCATTCGAAGAGACCTTCTTTATATTTGAAATGTATCTTCCATACATCAGTTAGTTCGATGGGAACCTGGTGGTAGCCAGACTTTAGGTTAATCTTGCTGAAGAAAATTCCCCCCTTGAGTTGGTCAAGAAGGTCATAAATTATGGGAATTGGGTACCGATTCTTGGCTGTGATTTTGTTTAATTCTATGTAATCAATGCAAATCCACCAGGTCTTGTCTTACTTTTTCATTAGTATAGTCGGGCTTCCGCAAGGGGAGGGTCTATGTCCGATGTTCCCTTTTTGAAGAATCTCTTGGATCTGACACTTTATTTCGTCATTTTTCATCAGCAAGCAATGATAGACTAGTCCATTAGGAAGACGTACATCGGGGATTATATCAATTGGATGCTTGACTTGGCAGTGTGTCAGTACCTCAGTGGGTGAGGAGAATATGTCTCTGTACTCTTCCACAATCTTGTTCACTTGCTTCTGCTGCAAAGAGAGGCTCTCTGTAGAGGTCACAGATGTGGAGATGACCTTCTTCTTACTGTGAGAAAAGATTACAAAGAAGAAAAACTTCTCGGTCTGTGAAATGACCTTACTGCATTGCTTAACAGAGATTAAATAAATAGAAGTAGGCAACGCTACCTCTAGTATCATATACAATTTTCTACCCAAAGTAATAATAACACTACGGGGTCTAGACTCATACACAACATGTTGCTTCCACAAATATGGTTGTCCTAAAAGAACATCACAAACTTCAAGGGGAGAAATATCACACAATACCCAATATTTGAAGGGCTTGATGTCGTAGGGTAGACGACACTATTGGCTGACGCGAAGATCTCTTCCTTGGTGAAACCAACTGATGGTGTGGGGTTGTGGGTGTGGTGTCATTGGCAATTCCAACCGCTTGACGACCTCTGTTGAGATCAGGTTCTTCTGAATACCACTATCGACAATGAAATGAAGTGGATCCCCCTTTACCCACATCTATGAGTGAAAGAGGTGTTCCCCTTCCTCTGGTTCTTCTAGTTCACTTGGTTGGAATTTGGTGGTAGCGATAGTGGTGTTAGGTTCGACATCGATAATATGCTTCCCTCCTTATGGATTTGATTCAGAGTCAGAATCTATCTCTGACTCAGAAGATTTCAAATCGGCCACCTATGACTGCTTGGATCGACATTCTTCGGTGTTGTGCCAATGGATTTTATGGTGTTCACACCACTTTCCTTTGTCCCTCTTCAACTTCTCGTTACCCTTCTTGGGTTACGGCTTGGACTGGTTGTCCTGAGAGTGGCCACATTTTCTATGTCCCTTATTTTTTGGGTTGGGGCCGCCTTTGCCCTACTTGGGCTATGAGGAGTTTGCAGATCCAAACTCCCGCCTCTTCTACTTAAATTGTTTCTTGATCTTGACAACATATCTATAAGTTGCACCTAATTATGCGATGTTCAAAAACTCCATTTCTATTTGAATGTATCTATGGATACAACTGTGGTATTTGAGCACCAGCTGTCATCCAGAGTCTTTGATACCAAATTTGGTGTGGAGGGTATGAAAAATATTGGTGAAATCTGGTACTGTTTGGTCCCTTTCCTGACGCAGCGTGGTCCATCTTGTACTATTCCTCATAGCTTTCAATAGGGTAGTATTGTTCTTTAATGGCATCCCCGAAGGAATCCAGTGTGGGGGAAACCACAAATATTGTATATTCCTCTATGGCCCTTTTCTCAGAGTAAGTATCCCACCAATCCTTAACATGGGGGATGACCTTGAGGAGTGAAAAAGTAATATTTTCCCTCTTAGAAAAATTGTTGACCGAAAAATACCCTTCGAGCAGATTCAATCATTTATCTACAACATACGCATATATTAGTCCTTCAAATAATGGAATATCAAAATTTACCTGTACCTTTAAGGGATTTTCATGGACGCTTGATGAAGTGTGTCTCCCATGGGCAACCACCGAAGGATCTCTCCAAAGTTGTCCATTATTTCGTTCCTTTGTCGCGCAAGGGATTCCTCAAGCAAAAATTTAAAAATATCTCATGCTCCATCATATTTCTTCTCGTCCCCCATGATTTGTTGTCAGGCTTAGTATGAC
Source organism: Picea mariana (assembly GCA_032191745.1). Taxonomy (NCBI): domain Eukaryota; kingdom Viridiplantae; phylum Streptophyta; class Pinopsida; order Pinales; family Pinaceae; genus Picea; species Picea mariana. The sequence continues at coordinate 4,783 of JASDQU011443177.1, read as the reverse complement.
CGATATTTCAAAGGCTCGAATGGTTCGAGTCTCAACTTCTTGTACCCATATCTTGTCGAGGACATGCACGAAGAAAAATAAATGAAGAGCGGACCACTCTGATACCACTAATCTAGATTTATGAGAGAAACTAAATAAATAATAGACTGAATAAAATAAAACAGAGATATAGAGAAAAACAACAGATATCCAATGAACAATAATTTCTATTGAATAAATAAAATAGGCCAAAATTGTAAAACTGCAGAACTGAAAACAACTTGCTCGAATGGTGGTATCTATCTCTGAGAAGGGATGTGGTTGCTACGTGCATCCGTCTAAGCACAATGATTACAATGAGGATCCAAAGGCATTTTTAACATTACTCATGAATGCCAAAACCCTAGACATCCAAAAACCTAACCCTAGGAGATGAAACGTCAAAAGTTATGTGGTCCCCAATGGATAAGTTGGTACCTCAACTTTATGGGGTCGTAACTTTTGCATACTACCTCCATTTTAGGCGTGTGATATCCCATTGGAAAGTTATTTTCGAGAAATACACATTATGCCATCAAACTTTGACTTTGTGTATAGTTTGACTGTGGCAAGCCAAAAAAACATTGTTTAGGTCCCTAAAACGGCCCTGGAAGTACAAAAAGATGTACTGACATGAAAACTTCCAAAATAACCCAGTGGGAATAGGTGGGCTACCACCAATATCCACCTATATGTTGTGTAGGGATTTAGGATATACTTGAAAGTGAAAAACCCACAATTACAAAGAAATGTCATCATTACAAAGAAATGTGTTGAGCTAAAATCTGTAAAGAGGAGCCAATTGGAATAGGTGTGTGGCCACCAATATCCACTTGGATCACCATTGAATGTACTCTATAACTAGACCTCTTTGATTGAGGTTCATCATTTGACTAAAGAATGTGTTGCTCATATTGTCTCCATAATGTGCAATGATTTCTTCCATAAAAATAGACCAAGGGACATTAAAGTCAATTTAATGTTCTCAAAACGATTGGTACCACACAAATTGATCAAATTCTAAATATACAAATGAAATGGTTACCTTTTGTAGAGTTGGAACTTGGTTTAGATCAAAAAGTTACTCCATCTTGAATATCTATTTCTTGGGATCATTACCATCAAAATTTCTCATATTGATCTTGGGAATGAAGTAGTTCTTTGGTCTCGGTTTTTCTAGGAAATGAGACACACTTCCACTCTGAACCTAATATAAGAGAGGACATAATATTTAATAAAGAAAGTAAATGACACAAAAAGAACACAGTACACAGAGATTTTACCCTAGAAACCCAAACCAGGAAAACCAACATTCCTTGAGAGTTATACTCCTTGTTGTCTTATTCATTCAAAATAAAAGGTTACATATCTAATCTTGGTCCACACCTAAGACACAATCATAATCATACCCTCTTTCTTACGAAAGAACAACCATGTATCCAATTCAGCTTACATCGACATGGCCAACAACCTCTACGATTATTGATTGACTCATTTCATCATCCTTTTCAGCCTTACAACATGCCTTCTTTATAGAGTTTGTAGCAAGAAAAACCCTAAAGAGAATGGAACCCAAAAAGGGTTACAGATCCATGTAGATCGTTAGCTACAAATCTCATGAATCTCAAGGTTTTGTTATAGTCGACCACCAAGTCGTATTACCCGTCAACTACTAGTCGTCCTTCATTCAGTCTTCAGTTGGTTTCCACACGCCTGCCTATCAACCTCTTGTCTGTTGACCTCTTCAACTTGTTGTCGATGTATTTTCCATGTCGAACCACCTCGACCTTCGACTTCGACTTTACCCAGTCGACTAACCGCGACCTTCGACTTCTTGTCGATTCACCTTGACTTTGTCTTTACCCGGTTGAACCACCTTGACCTTCAACTTTCACTATCAGTCGACCCGCCTTGAATTTCAATGCAAAGAATATAACAACTCAACAAATTTAAAACCATGATTTTGTTGATTTTGGTGTTATGAATGATCAAGTGTTTGGGACTCAATCATCTTGTTCTCTAAATGTGTTAGTATTTTCTCCATATGTGACTAGAACTTGATCCTTGTGTTCTCCTTATCCTCTTCTCGAGGGGGATGATTTAAGATACACAGGTTTGATAATTCCTTCATAAGGTCCTCCTTCATGTATTTGATATCCATCTTGCATGGCATATCTTTGAGATATTTACTTGCTATCTTGGTTTTGAGATCAACAACATTTTTCTCGAGTTCGTTAAGAGTCCATTGGTTAGTATCTTTATATTTTGGAAATTCTATTCTAATTACCATATTTATGAGGTCAACCTTCTTTACTATCTTTATTATTTATGGTAAGATCCATGCTTTTCATTCTCTCTTCTAACTTGGACATGTAAAATTCCAATTCATCATTATGTTCTAATGTCCTAGATGAGCCTTTATAAGCCTTTGTATGAGCCTCATTTGGCTTACTATGTCTCACGCTATGTCTAGTCATGATCGACCAAGGTTTTGCAATGTCTTATGGGAAAGAGAGTGTCACAATTGTTTGATATACCATTGAGTTTCCAACAACAATACTTAGTACTTCTTTCATAGTGTTGACTAAGAAGGATGGACCGTGCTCTAAGTCATACTACCCAGTTTCCAGGTATGTGAGAGTGATCTCCTTGGATCTTGTGCTTGGTGTACTATAGAGACAAATGGTTGAAAGGTACAATCTAAGTATGGTCCCAATTATGCCTATGAGGCTTTTGATATACCCTAGGGTACATGGAAGATCAAACTCATAAATAGATTTTGTTTTATACAGTACTACTCATCAGACGATAACAAAGGCATACAAGGGTGTCCAATGATGGCCCCATTTTCAATCTTTTATGTATGCTTCGCAACAATAGTTTTACATGTTGAATGACATATCTCAAAAGCAATCATATATGTATTTAGCCTAAAAAATCTGCATACTACAAAATAGAGAAAAAATTATAAAATTGATGTCTCCTCAAAACCCTTGTAAATCCCTAATTTAGGATATGATTTGCTAATTGAAGTTGTACCTAAAGAATCTAATTTTGTAACAACTTTAAGTCTAAAATTTATTTCATATCGTAATATCTTCAAATGTCTACATCAATTTCCCACAAGTCTTATTCAATTTCAAGTCTTTAATGGGAAGTTAAATCCAAGTTATCAAATCCTATTATTTTTTGTGTCAAAATCACTCGAGGATCGCACCTGGCCTAGGCCATACCAACCCTTAACATGACTGAATTTGAGGTGTCCCCAAACATAAAAAATTTCTTAATAACTTTTACTAATTCTTTAAATATAAGATTTTTTTATAAAAATATTTAAATTTATAAAAAAATTATATTAACTTTAAAAACAAATATCCATATTTTAAATAATCCTATGAAATTTAAACCACAATTTTTTTTTAATTTAAAAATAATTAATATATATATATATTTTTTCCACGAAAAACTATATATTTCATACGAATGGAACAACAAGCCTTAGAAGTGTCGTGAGAAAGTTGGTTACGCAACTTTTTTTAGATTTAGTGGCTCGATGTTAAATGATCACTTTATGTGTTGTCTAATTTCTAGATGAGACAACTCTCATTATGACGTAGAACACATGTCTTACATGTAAAGATATGACAGCTTTTGTCAACTTTAGTTACTTTTCAAGAAATTTAAGTAATATTCCTTCTCAATTATTTGAGACAACTTTAGTCACTTTTCAAGAAATTTAAGTAATATTCCTTCTCAATTATTTGAGACGATTGCACGCTTAACTTATAATCTTTTTAAAAATGGTTAAAATTATATTAGGAATTTAAATTAAATTTGTATTCACATGTAATTATAAATTGTTTTTTAATTGTATTTTGATTTTATAACACTATTTAAAATTGGTTTTTAATAACAAAGATTAAAAAAAAAAATTATGAATGTAATGGAAAAAGTTAGTGTTCCAAAATTTAGAAATATTTGACAAAAGTGAAAGTTTATTATCTGACGGACTATCACTAAATTATTTTAAGTAGTGTGATTATTTTTTAATAACTAGTAGATACATTTAATAATAAGAGATAAACATCTAATAATAACTTTACAATTAAGGTTTTGTTGTATTTTTTTAATACAGAATTGAATTTGGATGTGTGGTTATAGCAAAGTCTATTATTTTTAGTTTTCAAGAAGAGAAAAAGAAATTGAAAAATGGTAATGTGTAAAGAATTGGTTAATAGATATTTTTAATTCAAAATAAAGTAAGATTTATTTTAGATTAATGAAATTGTAATTCTCAAATATTAATATAATATAATTTGGTTGCAAATAATAATGATTTTATCAAATCCAAAATGAAACGAAGGTTTATACATTAAAAATAATGATTTTATCAAATCCAAAATCATAATTCTAGTAAAAAAATGTAAATTAGAAAATGTTAAAATTGCAAAATATTTAACCTTTTTCATTTACAAATTTTAAGTTTTTTTTTAAAATAACGATTCATAAAATCTTAATTTCACTATTTTTATTAACATATTAAATTTGTAAGTTAAAAATTTCAATATCCACCATTTTTATTGAGATATTGGAAGTACAAAGAAGAGTTAAGGAAATGAAAGGATGAAGTAGATAGCCATGAGCTAGGACCACTTTTGGTGGGAGAGTTACAAGAAGCTAACTTGAAATAATGTATCCAATCTTATAAGTCTCCACTATGTCCATACGTATTACACTCTCTCTCTCTCTCTCTTTCTCTCTCTCT